>CM022299.1:64872768-64931628 GCA_011799875.1 Thinopyrum elongatum
GTGGCTATTACGGCGGCTTACGGGTTCATGGAAAAGTGTGTCAAGTAACTTGATAGCTCAAGATTGGGATTTGCTCCTCCGGCGATGGAGAGATATCTCTGGGCCCTCTTGGTGTTACGGTATCCATCATCGTCTGGCCAGACACTTTGTGATTTGATCACGGGGATGCCGGAACATGGTAACGAGAAAAGAGAACAATACCGGTAACGAGGTAACTAGCATAGTGGACAAGTGTTGATCCACGGGAATGCCAACATGTCTCACCTCGGGTATTTGTAACATATCACGAAGCAACAGGAATAGCACACGGCAACTGGAGGTTCACTCGAATATTCATTCATGTGGGTATAGGGGTCAATATGGGTGTCCACGGCTCCGATGTTGATCATTTTCGTTACCGACTCGAAGCGCAGCGGAAGTAGAGTCGATGACGATCGGCGGTGCAGATCCCCGCAGCTAGGATTTACAACCTCCCAACCGCGAGGATGTATACCCTCGTCTTCCCTTCGGACAGCCCTCCGGGAGGCTGTTGAACAGTCCCCCAGACGATGTCGCGGACAGCCCTTCGGGAGGACCTTCGAAACTTGAACGGTCACTCGGACAGCCCTTCGGGAGGACTCACAGAACTCGGACCGTCACTTGGACAGCCCTTCGGGAGGCACTCTCGAACAGCCCCTCGGGCACTAAGATCGAAACTACGACCTCTCTACAGAGTTGCACATATACGGTGTCATCTATCCGGCAGGGCTTCGCCGTCCAGAACTAGTTCCCACCGGAACCCAGACAGCCTTTCGGCTCTACGAAACTCTTTTCGTGGGAGGGAGAGAGAAGCCAGATCATTGCAATGGCATGTATGTGAGAAGGGATGAAGTTTGTGGGCAGCCCACTCTCCTCTATTTATAGGAAAGCCAAGGGGTAAAGTTGGCATTCACAAATACCAAAAGTACCCCCACTTTATGTCATTTACATAAAGAATAAAGCAAAAAGGAGTGCCATGTGGAGCTCCATGGTGCTCCACCCTCCATGGCCGGCCACCCCTTGGGGGGGCCCCCCAAGGGGGCTTCCTTAGTGCCCAAGGCTTCTAGAAGCCTTTTGGGAAATTTCCCAAAAGGTGCTTTCCATAAAAAATCCCAAAAAGCACTTTCACTATTCACGACGACATTTTTCAGCGTCCGTTCGAACTGAAAATATTTATGTGGGCTTAGAACATTTCCAGTACCCACTAAAATTATTTTCAACGCGTTCTGGAACAATTCCAGTTTAGTGATTTCATCTGCGAAAAGCATCTGAAGCGGTTTCGGCAGCTCCGGAACATTTCCGGTTTTCATCTCCGAAAATTCCAGAAAGTTTCCAGAATGATTCTGGCACCCTCCAAGAATTATCAGGCATGTCCCGAAACCAATTTGACTTTATGGTATCCTCTGAAACAACTTTTCAGTATCACCGGAACTCATCCGGTGACCTCTCTCTGCGGAACTTTTCCGCTGTCCGAAACTTTTCGGTGTCCGAAACTTTTTCGGTGATTTTCTCTCAGACTCCCTGTCTAGTATTCAGCAGATAGATGACCCTTAAGCGTGTGACACTATAGGTTCGGTGAAGTATAGACATGACACGGAACCCCTTCCGATCAATGATCAACATCGGAGCCGTGGACACCCATATTGACCCCTATACCCACACGAATGAATATTCGAGTGAACCTCCAGTTGCCGTGTGCTATTCCTGTTGCTTCGTGATATGTTACAAATACCCGAGGTGAGACATGTTGGCATTCCCGTGGATCAACACTTGTCCACTATGCTAGTTACCTCGTTACCGGTATTGTTCTCTTTTCTCGTTACCATGTTCCGGCATCCCCGTGATCAAATCACAAAGTGTCTGGCCAGACGATGATGGATACCGTAACACCGAGAGGGCCCAGACATATCTCTCCATCGCCGGAGGAGCAAATCCCAATCTTGAGCTATCAAGTTACTTGACACACTTTTCCATGAACCCGTAAGCCGCCGTAATAGCCACCCATTTACGGATGACGTTTAACAAACCCCAAAGTTCATGAAGCAAGCATGAAGAAACTCGATACTCTCATGGTCTAAGGAATCATGCAAACATTAACCATCCCTGTGTTATTAACCATTAACTTGTGACGAAAGAATCTCATAGCATAACATCAATCGGGTCGATTCAACACAAATGTTCTGCTAACATTGTGCCCTCAAAATTGCTGGCATAGTCATGCCCATGATCAGGAAAACAGGATCATCATGCAATACTTGAGCCAGTCATAGAGGCTTGACTAGGAATACATTTTATCGTTTATTATTCCACACGTGCATATGAGTCTTCCTCCGAGCCTCGTTTTATTTGCAGACTCGAGAACCATAGCAGTTATAGCATGGAACATAAACCTAATTATGAACAGGGAGATAATCAATAACATTTATTATTGCCTCTAGGGCATATCTCCTACAGACTCCCACTTGCACTAGAGTCAATAATCTAGTTAATGCTAATGCACTTCACACCTGTGGCACACCGGTGTAAATATGCTTCGCTTGTGGTATAGCCTGATGTCTAACGGATCTGACGACTTCAGCTCCGTGTGTATCTTTGCATATCCTCGCGTTTTCACGCTTTCACAAAATTCATATTTTGTGTGGACTTGGCTTTGTATGTATGCGAATCACAGGTCGAACCTGGATTCCTCAGACTGAGTTATGGAGCAACTACTTGCAGTAGTGTCCCATTGACAAAATCCATCTTGGAACCATACTAAGTTCATGAATGAACTATATGATTCAACATCTTCTTTGTCACTTTAAAGGCGGCAACATACTTCGCCTCTGTTATAGAATTCGCCACAGTAACTTGTTTGGAACATTTTCCAACTAACTGTGCCACCACATTGTGTGTTACACAAAACCCTTAACTTTAATCGAAAATCGCATGGAGCATTGATGAAGACTGTATCGATGTAATTACTTACAACGAGCACTTCATAATCTCTTCTTGCGAGAAAACATGTCATCAGTACTACTCTAGTACTCAATGACATCTTTCACTGTTGTCCCATGATCAGTACTTTGATCACTTTGGTATCCATACTCGCAACATCTTTGGAGTATTGGACATATCTGGTTGTTTTACATACCATGGAATACATGATTAATCCAAACACAAGAGTGTGTGGAATCTCCATCATGTATATTGCTCATCAGTGTTTTGGGACACCGAGTCTTGCAAAAACTCTTTCCATGTGACTTCGACAAGAATCACTCCTTGACGTTTTTAATGCTAAAAGGTTTTAGCATCTTGTCAATATGTATCTTTGCTCAGCCCCATTAGGTAAATCTATCTTCATAGATCATCATGCCTAATATAAAAGCTATTTAGCCCAAGCACTTCATCGAAAAACTATTTTCAAATGAAGTCCTAATTCGTGTCAAGAAATTTATTTCCAATTAACAATGTGTCAAGCACACAACGTTTTTTTTTAGAAATTTTATTATGCTCCCACTTACTTTCTTGAATCATAAGCATCTTCGTTACCCATTGATGAAGTCAAACCCCTTTGACTATTTCATCAAAACATGAAGATTCCAACTCCATTTTGCTCTCTTCTGTCCATTGCTGGAACTCTGAAGTTTGCATACTTACTAGCATCCTCTGGACTGACAAAATACCTTGGACTGTAACACATGCAAGTCCTTGGTTTCATTTCCATCAGATGGAAATCCTATTGTCATCCATGTTTCATATCTCATGATTGAAATATGTATCAATTGCTAGTTCAACCCGAACCGACTTTAAGCATCGCTATGATGAAACAACCTCATCGTAGTCAACTCCTTGAACTTGTTATTGCAACAAGTCGAGCTTCATGGATAAAACATTTTTTATCCGTATCAGTTTTAAGTTCCATAAATATTCGTTAGACTCTAAGTCTTCCGAAAGGTGTATCAAGGTTTTAATCTTGAATCACTTATATGGAAACTAACTCGGGTTGTATTGGCATTTAGCCAATTCCGAAGTCAGGGCCCATCAACGCTTCCTTGTGTATCGTAGGTATACTGTTGTCTAATAACAATATCTCGTTTGCGCACCTGAGAGGTTTGCACGAGCCTTGCCTACGTGGTTCAGCTGCAAGTTCGACCGAAGTCCATACATTTTATTGTAGAGACTTCCGTATCAGTCGCAATAGGAAACCCTGGAATTACTTCCAAGGTCTCTTTCCTTTGACCTGATGACGGAGATACTGGTTATCTCGTCGAGTTGCATTATTCTCCCACTCACCTTTTTGAAAGAACCATTTTCTTCAAAAAGCATACCGTTCTTTGTGGCAAACCTATTTGCCTCGGTATAGTGAGGGAGGAATACCCAATTGCTTGGGATAACCTACAAAGTAGCACTTGTCTGATTTGGAATAGGTTTGTAACCTTTTACACAAGCCCCATATTCCAAATGTTAAGAAAAGATATAACATGGTTGGGCGTACCATACCATGGTGTCATTTCAATAGACCCGATGGAGCTCTTTTCAGTGTAAAAGCCGCAGTCTCTAAAGCATCACTCTTTAAAAGGGATAATGGCAAATTTATTTATGTCATCTTTGATCTTACCATGTCATAAATGGTTCGATTACATCTTCACGGACTTTCCACTTGCAGTGGTGCTCCGGGAGGTGCAAGTTATGAAACCCCTTTCACAACTCATCAGACATTCGCTAAACTTGTAACTCAAATATTCCTTTCTGCAATCGAATTGTAGAAACATAATTTTCTTGTTACAATAACTTCTACTTCATTTTTGAAAACCTTTCGAATGATTTCAAAAGATCCAGACTTATGTCCCATCAAGCAAATATCCATATATCTACTTGAGTCATTTCTGAAGATAGTAAATCCACTACTTGCAACATTTATCGAACTACACACATCAAATGTATGATCACCAATAAGTTTGTTGTTCGTTCCTTATGGCCTGTGAACGGTATTTCAGTCACTTCACTTTTCGGAGAAAAGTTGCAAGTGTCAGATGATTCAAAATCAAACGACTTCAAAATCCATCATAATGGAATTTTCCATGCGGGTTTCTCCAATGTGACCAAATGCAGTGCCACACTTGTGTGGTATTCTTTTAGTCTTGCGACATTTAGCGTCAGTGTTATGGATGTATCATTTTACCATCAATATTCATAACATACATCCCATCTTGGATGGAAGTATGGCCCTTCATGTTATTCATAATACTGAACAACAATTGTTCTTTTATGAACAACTCTTTTGCAACAAACATTGTGCAATGGGCTAGAGTGTGTAAAACTCTAAAATGAATTATGAAAGTAAATCCAGAGGTAATATATTATTATCATTATTCATAACATGCATCTCATTCTCAATGAAAGTATGGCCCTTATGTTATTCATAACATCGAACATAAAAAGTTCTCTTATGAACAACCTTCTTGCAAGATTACTTTATGCAAAGGCTAGAGTTTGTAAAACTCTAAAATGAATTATGAAAATAAATACAGACGGTAATACACCGATGGAAGGTATAGTAACATTTACCATGTTCCCTGTGTATACCTAAACCTCATTCCTGGCTAGTCTTTCAGGCCATAGTAATTCTTACATCGAGTTGCAACAGAATGCAATCGAGCGGGTATCTCTATGATTAACTCACAATACCCAAGAATCAGTGATTAACAAATTAATCATAATTCCCAAGAACTATATCTTTGACTAGCCTTCTATACATCAAAAACTTGTATGACATTCATACATGAGCTGGATCTTCCAGTCTTCTTTCTTTCTACCTTTATACTTCTAACAGTTTAACTTTTAGTATTTCTCCTACTCTCAGAAGAAGCACCCAACTTAAGAGTGGCGTTAGCCCCGGACTTCCTAGGCGTGAAAGTTTCACTAACACCCTTCGGACACTTCCTTTCTCTTTAAGTTGTTGTTTTATTCACCTTTCATCATATGACAGGCGTTCTTCTGGATCCCTCTCTTATCAGTCTAATGCATAGTAAACTCTTTTACTAATAGTTTGCAAACAAACATTGCTTTGGATATCTCATATCTTTTAGCCTTTGTCTGTCTCTGAAAATGATTTTTAGATTCCATGAATACCACATAACTATCCAAACTTTCGAAGTTCGGGTCTCATGGAAGCAAACATATTGCACTTGACTGAAACGGAATTCTAGCTTTTGGATCGAAGGACGAGAGTCACATGATCCATAGCATAAGCAAGAGAATACCGAAAGTATGCGATAGGACAAAGTCCTTCTCGGCACTCTTGAGGACAATCCTCACATTACGTTACCAACCGTAAAGTTTTAACCAGATATTTAACAGCTATTCAATTTTAATAGGGAAGGTGGAAACGCGAGCCATTATTCTACAACTATTATGCATATAACACTTAGACAGTGTCCACAATTAATTGCACTGAGAATTAAACAAGTTAATTCAACAGTGCGCTCCCACTCAAATCAATATCTCTCATAATTGATTGTGAGTGATACAAGACCCGCATTTCCATTCAACGCCATTGAACGAGATGAACACTGATGGCGCGAACTTCAATCGGTAGGCAAACTTGCCGATCACATCTCTATGTGACTCTTGTTCATATTTCGATGGGCGTGTTCCGAGCTCAGGGAGATCCTTCCAGAACGTCAAGACAACCAAGTGATCTTGCTGCGAGGTCTCAACTCACTCGCCTCACACATCCCTAATCGTTCGTACCCAGGGAGATCCTGTGATACCCCGAAAAGTTAGGGGCCGTGACGGTGCTACACTTGGGAGAACACTAACTACTTGATATTTTTGTGAGAGATCACCCTAATAAAAAGCGACTACCGCGCAATCAAGAAGGGTGCATCATAAGGGATAAACATCTCAAGCAATTCATAAAAGCATGATATGGTATAGCCCTTTCTGACGGAGAAGTCTTGTATTTCTTCGTCTTCGGCATTCGCGTCGGTGTTCTCCTTCGCGAAGATTGCCACCACCTTGTTGATGCACCAGATAATATTGCTATCTCTATAGCAGATAAAATAAATGCAATACTTAAGGTTGACACGCAGGTCATTAAAGTGCAATCATATGGCTCCAGCCATCATGCCGAATCATGACACGCAGGTCATGTTAATTTTACATCATATAGACATCTCATACATAATCAAATTATTATGAGCACTGCTATACCACATCATATGCACATGCAAACCCTCCTGCAAAACCAAGTTAGACGCCTCTAATTGGTTCAAGCAAAAACTTGTTTTACGTGGCTTCTAAGGTTTCGAAACAAACCGAAGCTACCAACGTCCATCAACAAGTATGATAATTCAAGTCGTTAGACTAACAATGCGGGGTGTATGAAGCACGAGATAATAAAATCTTGAACCCCATACTAAACTTCGTCATACGCATGACCCCCGTGCAGATCATATCTGCATTGCCCTTTTGTCTACGAAATTTCATCTTTCTTTTTAACTACGGTGGAATTCAATGAACTGTTAGCACTTCGTTGATCAATCAGGATCGCGGATTGCCAGAACATTGAAACTCCACCATGCTATTATCAAGATCAGAAATATGCAAATTCCAGGGAAGCAACAAGAACATCGGGTAACAGATTTCATCTGCTACCCGCACAAATAATTTTCAGTAATAGAACTCATCTACTACCTAATTATATTGTGCAACACCCATACATCACTATGTATTCTAGATCGCAAGCTGCATCTACGCATAGCACGGCTCTTGATGCCACTGTAGGGTAATGCAGTAGAAAACAAAAAATTCCGACCTACGCACCAGCCGAGGACCACTATGGAGACTGCATATAAGGTTGGATCATTTTCGTTACCGACTCGTAGCGCAGCGGAAGTAGAGTCGATGACGATCTGCGGTGCAGATCCCCGCAGCTAGGATTTACAACCTCCCAACCGCGAGGATGTATCCCCTCGTCTTCCCTTCAGATAGCCCTCCGGGAGGCGGTCGAACAGTCCCCCGGACGGTGTCGCGGACAGCCCTTCGGGAGGACCTTCGAAACTCGAACGGTCACTCGGACAGCCCTTCGGGAGGACTCACAGAACTCGGACCGTCACTTGGACAGCCCTTCGGGAGGCACTCTCGAACAGCCCCTCGGGCACTAAGATCGAAACTACGACCTCTCTACAGAGTTGCACACATACGGTGTCATCTATCCGGCAGGGCTTCGCCGTCCAGAACTAGTTCCCACTGGAACCCAGACAGCCTTTCGGCTCTACGAAACTCTTTTCGTGGGAGGGAGAGAGAAGCCAGATCATTGCATGGCACTTGTATGTGAGAAGGGATGAAGGATTGAGCAGCCCCCTCTCCTCCTTATATAGGAAAACCAAGGGGTAGGATGGGCATTCAAGAAATACCAAAATACCCATGAAGGAAACTCTTTCCAAGGGCATAAGAGAGAAACCAAAGGACATGTGGAGCTCCAAGGAGGAGCTCCACATGTGGCCGGCCACCCCCTAGGGGTCCCCCCCAAAGGGGGCTCTCATCCATCCACATCACCTTCTAGAAGCCTTTAGCAAAATCCCTAAAAGGTGGTTTTCCAAAAAATTCCAAAAAGCACTTTCACTATTCACGACGACATTTTTCAGCGTCCGTTCGAACTGAAAATATTTAAGTGGGCTTAGAACATTTCCAGTACCCACTAGAATAATTTTCAACGCGTTCTGGAACAATTCCAGTTTAGTGATTTCATCTGCGAAAAGCATCTGAAGCGGTTCCGGCAGCCCCGGAACATTTCCGGTTTTTCTTCCAGAAAATTCCCAGAAGTTTCCAGAATGATTCTGGCATCCTCCAAGAATTATCAGGCATGTGCCGAAACCATTTTGACTTAATGGTATCCCCTGAAACAACTTTTCAGTTTCACCGGAACTCATCCGGTGACCTCTCTCTGCGGAACTTTTTCGCTGTCCGAAACTTTTCGGTGTCCGAAACTTTTTCGGTGATTTTCTCTCAGACTCCCTGTCTAGTATTCAGCAGATAGATGACCCTTAAGCGTGTGACCCTATAGGTTCGGTGAAGTATAGACATGACCTGGAACCCCTTCCGATCAATGATCAACATCGGAGCCATGGACACCCATATTGACCCCTATACCCACACGAATGAATATTCGAGTGAACCTCCAGTTGCCGTGTGCTATTCCTATTGCTTCGCGATATGTTACAAATACCCGAGGTGAGACATATTGGCATTCCCGTGGATCAACAACTTGTCCACTATGCTAGTTACCTCGTTACCGGTATTGTTCTCTTTTCTCGTTACTGTGTTCCGGCATCCCTGTGATCAAATCACCCTGTGTCTGGCCAGACGATGATGGATACCGTAACACCGAGAGGGCCCAGAGATATCTCTCCATCGTCGGAGGAGCAAATCCCAATCTTGAGCTATCAAGTTACTTGACATACTTTCCCATGAACCCGTAAGCCGCCGTAATAGCCATCCAGTTACGGATGACGTTTAACAAACCCCAAAGTTCATGAATCAAGCATGAAGAAACTCGATACTCTCATGGTCTGAGGAATTATGCAAACATTAACCATCTCTGTGTTATTAACCATTAACTTGTGACGAAAGAATCTCATAGCATAACATCAATTTGGGTCGATTCAACACAAATGTTCTGCTAACAATTGTGCCCTCAAAATTGCCGGCATAGTCATGCCCATGATCAGGAAAACAGGATCATCATGCAATACTTGAGCCAGTCATAGAGGCTTGACTAGGAATACATTTTACCGTTTATTATCCCACACGTGCACATGAGTTTCCCTCCAAGCCTCGTTTTATTTGTAGACTCGAGAATCATTGCAGTTATAGCATGGAACATAAACCTAATTATGAACAGGGAGATAATCAATAACATTTATTATTGCCTCTAGGGCATATCTCCTACAGGAGCGTCCGGTGTGGGCGCAATTGAGGCGCCGCCCCAGCCTCCTCAGCCGCGCACACTGCGACGACCTCGGCCGCACCCCCTTCCGCCACCTCTCACAGCGGGTTCAGCCCCCACATCATCAAGAGGAGGGGGGAGACGCTGTCGAGCAGAAGATCTCGTCGCCACCACCGGACTACCACCACGCCCTTGCCCCCTCACCATGGCAAGCAAGGGAAGCTTTGAAAGGGAGAAGGAAGGCATGTGAGCAGACACACTACTCCTACCCTCCCTTTTTATAGGAGAACGAGGCAGGGGGCTGGCCTCTCGTCCAACTGGCGACCACCCTGCTCCTCCAATACGGTTCCCCTACGCCTCCAACGGCTCAGGGAATCAGAGCCGCCCCTCTACACCACTCGGCGACGCCTGGCTTTCTGCCATGGCGCCCGTTCCCGCGCCCTCCGCGTCCACCACCTACCCTACGCAATGCATGCGGTACACGTGGCGGAAGCGCCCCGGGGCAGGAGGCAAGTGGGATGGCAGTTTCCTACCCCGTGATCGTGGGGCATGGGCTGCCCACAGATCGTGGTTCAGTTTCTCCCCTAAATGTTTTGCACGACGCGCGGAAAAACCAGAAACTGACCCGAGCTCAGGTTAATGAAGAAGCAAAGAAGATCTCAAAGGGCGGAGCTGCCCTTACATTTCTGCCTGTGCACTGGTTAGGGCCTACCCCGACGACGCCCAGCGGCGCGTTCGTGCCAGGCCCGGGGGCTCCTGTCGGTGCAATAGACCCTGGGATCATTGCACGGACTGTGCATAGGCCAGAGACAAGATTACAAGACCAAGATCAGACCAAACAAGGAGGATCAATTCCTTTGAAGGATCCAAGTGCAAGTCGAGAAGGCCAAGGTGAGCCAGAGGAACAAGGCATCACTAAGGGAAGGACCTACCTTCCCGGGCAGGCGAGCCTGGTAGGGTTGGGTTTTACCCCGGAAGCAAGCTCCCAGATCATCCCGGCAGGTCTGCCGGGGCTCGCGGAGGCAAACCACTCCACCGCTCCACCTCACAAGCGACGCAAGTCATTAATCAAAGCGGAGTCGAGCTCCAAGGTGACTAAGTGGCTGCTTTTTGCCACATGGCAGCCACTTCCTACAGCAAACACCTCCATATGACACCCGTCCTGAGACGTGTCAAGCGAGCAGGCGCGAAGTTGGCAAAACAACCCGGTAGGGCCCGCCGGGCGAGCTGTGATGTGACACTGAGCGGCGGATTTAATACGCTCTGTCAGCCTGCAGAGTTTGATATGATAGCACTGTTAGCTATCTAATCAGTATGCAAAGACTGATTTGCCACAGTGGTGACCCCTTAATCTATAAAAGGAGGCCCATGGCGACCGTAGAAAGGGTTGGACCCTCGCATATCCATACACGCGTAGTCACTCTCGCCCCTAGAGCGACCTTGCCGGGCGAGTGTGCTACGTTCACCACCATTATCCACCATCAACCCACCAAAGCAGGCGTAGGGTTTTACGCCTCACGGCGGCCCGAACCTGGGTAAAGACTGCCCGTGTGATCTCTGCCGTGCTGCGCGACGCTTCTCCGCTCTTTGTGCAACGTGCCCATCCCCCCACCGAACCAAAAGGGGCTCATGGCCCCATAGGTGGCCGTGGTTTCCCACGACACCTTCAGACGCCAAGCTGGCCACCTCTCCGCCGGTATGGTCAAATTTGTGTTTAGGGTAAATAGATATTTAGTATGGATTAAATTTGAGTAGTGTGTCTTACTGTCATTTGTGCTTAGGGTAGCTATGAGTAGACTAGTAAATGGCACGTATCATGCACGTGTAGAATGTCGTAAGTTGGGACAGACGATGGCAATGTCATCTATAATCAATGTTCATTTACTTAGTTTTTTCAAGTAAGATAAGGTACATACAAGTGTACGTCTGCACAATTGTGTGAGATGTGAGTGATCTAACGGTCTATAAGACTTGATATTGACATGAGCCGTATATAGGAGTATAGATTAGGAATATTTTGTATAAGGTTCATTGTAGTATCGTTGGCTTATTTTTGTAGGTATTGACATGAGTGCCGATGTTTTGACGAAACGTTGATTCATTTTTGCTTCGTCGAATTTCTGGCACTCGTTATGTCCTCTTTTTAGCAAAGCTCATGTCAAATTTTTTAAGTAGGATTCATTGTAGTATCATTGGCTTTTATTTGAAGGTATTGATATGAGTGCCAATGTTTTGGCGAAACGTCAATTCATTTCCGTTTCACCGGATTTTTGGCACTCGTTATGTCCTCTTTTTAGCAAAGCCCATGTTGAATTTTTTAACTAGGATTCATTGTAGTATCGTTGGCTTTTATTTGAAGGTATTGATATGAGTGTCAATGTTTAGGCGAAAAGTCGATTCATTTCTGTTTCGCCGAATTTCTGACACTCGTTATGTCCTCTTTTTAGCAAAGCTCATGTCGAATTTTTTAACTAGGGTTCATTGTAGTATCATTGGCTTTTATTTGAAGGTATTCATATGAGTGCCAATGTTTTGGCTAAATATCGATTCATTTCTGTTTTGCCGAATTTCTGCCACTTGTTATGTCCTCTTTTTAGCAAAGTTCATGTCGTTTCTTTCATTTTTTTATGCTTAATGACTCATAATTGCCACACTAAGTTTTAGCAAACACAATAAATGGATTCTGGAAAACCATCTTCTATTGACCCCTCAGCCCAGCGTCGTAAAAAGGGCAGAAAGCAAAAGAAGAAATCAACCAATGAACCTACAGCTAGTAAGGCACCAAGAAAAGATGTGGTGAATGTTTCTACCAGTAGGTGCTTCATGCAAATGTTTAAGCCCGGTGAACCGATGTTACCACAACACAAGTTGAGTGCACTAAGTGTTGAAATTCAGCTTCTACACAAAGACGTAATAGCTATGTCAGGAAAGGGTGAGATGTATTACACCTCCAATGTTATAGAGGGCCTTGGATTTGTCGAAGAGTACCCTGCTAATAAAATATATCTTGGGTTTGAGAGTGTGGTCAACGACAATATTTTCTACGTGGATGTAATCAAGCCATCTTTAATGAGGCTTTGGTCACTCTGGCATGCTGCAAATCCATTACTCCGGAATGAAAAAGTTGGCTTCCTTGATCCTTATCTCATGCACTAGGCCAATGTGGATTCTGATAACGTTCAATGTCTTATTGCGAATTACCTCCACAAGACCATTCTTTGTAGTCCTAGGCACAAGCAGAACTTTATCGTGCCTTACTTTGAAACGTAAGTTTATTTCTTTATGCTTGCAAATATACACCTGAGTACTTTGATGTCATTCTCATTAATGTTACATTGTACAATTGTTTTACGCATCAATGAACACTAGACTGTCACCGCACTGATGCCCGGAGACAGCCGCACTTATTTCTTTGATTTTAGGAGAGACCCTAAGAAGTCGTGGAACAATCTGAAGAAAGTTCTCAATGCTGCTCTTTCGATGTGTCATAATTCCGACCGTAAGAACATGCTGCATTCATAATACAAATTTAACACTAGCTTTTGTTGCCAGCAACAACCGAAAGGCGAAACCATGCACATGTCTGGCTACTATGCCATGGTCTTGATGGATGACTATGTGCGCGCAGGACAACTGTTGAGAACTGATTCAATGTTGCAGAAATGGTCCGGAGAGAATGAGAAGGAAATTAAGCTAGCTCACTTTTGGACAGAGCAAGAGCGCCTTCAGAGGGTGCTCGCGAATATCATCAATCGCCATGTAGCGAGGAATGAGGGGATGTTCTACTGCGGGGCAGAGAGTCAAGAAGAACGAGAGATGGGAATAAAACATCAACATGGCGATATATATGCTCCTTTCTAGTCTAAAAACCGTCCTAAATAATAAATTATGTCATGACACAATGCTTGTTACCTTGTGATCTCTACTTTATATGTACTTGTCATCTGTTTATATATTTACCTATCTTTTCTATAAGTATATATTTTGAATGTTATTGTGTGCTAAAAATAATAGATGGGACCGCCAGAAGAATTGTGGGAGGGGATCTCAGTGGCGGACATGAAGAAGAACTATCTATGAACGCGGAAAAAGTATCGGGTAGAGCACCTTAGGGAGGTGATGTTAGCTTGGGTCAGAAGTGTTCCAATGGCCCAGTATTCTCTCCCAGCGATTGAGAAGATTGCAGAGAGGCGGTTCAGTGACCTCGCAGTGTGCATCCTTACGGTTCAATTACTAGTTTGCGACCGTTATGCGTAGTTGCTCTTCTTACTCTTGTACTCGTAAGTTAGCCACCATACAATGCTTAGTGCTGCTGCAACCTCACCACTTATCCATTCCATACCCATTAAGCTTTGCTAGTCTTGATACACATGGAAATGGGATTGCTGAGTCCTCGTGGCACACAGATTACTACAACAACAGTTGCAGGTACAGGTAATGCGATGACATGACGTGAGAGCGATGCTTGATTGTTTGGAGTTCTTCTTCTGCTTTGATCAGGGGTTAGGTTCCTGGTCGGCAACCTGGGCTAGCAGGGTGGATGTCGTTTGAGTTTTTCGTTTGTGTTTCATCCATAGACGGATGTTGCTTTCTGTATGATTTTTGATGTATTGGTGAGGCAAGTGTATGCCTTTGTATGTATCCCCATCTATTATGTAATGGTACGATGTAATGATATCCACCTTGCAAAAGCGTCTTCAATATGCGGCTCTATCCTTGGTGGGACCTTCAAGTTCCTCTCGGATAGGATCGCATATTGGGCGTGACAGGTATGAACCATGGAAAAGTTGGAATATAGTAGATATTACACCAATATAAATAAAGAATGATTTCACAACAGTACCTAAGGTGATGATTTATTTTCTTATACTAACGGATCTCATGAGTTTTCTGTTGAGTTTTGCGTTGTGAAGTTTTCAAGTTTTGGGTAGAGATTTGATAGACTATGGAATAAGGAGTGGCAAGAGCCTAATCTTGGGGATGCCCAAGGAACCCCAAGGTAATATTCAAGGACAACCAAGCATCTAAGCTTGGGGATGCCCCGGATGGCATCCCCTCTTTCGTCTTCAATCCATCGGTAAATTTACTTGAGGCTATATTTTTATTCACCACACGATATGTGTTTTGCTTGGAGCGTCTTGTATGATATGAGTCTTTGCTTTTTAGTTTGCCACAATCATCCTTGCTGTACACACCTTTTGAGAGGGACACACATGAGTCATGAATTTATTAGTATACTCTTTGTGCTTCACTTATATCTTTTGAGCTAGGCAATTTGCTCTAGTGCTTCACTTATATCTTTTTAGAGCATGGCGGTGGCTTTATTTTATAGAAATTGTTGAACTCTCATGCTTCACTTATATTATTTTGAGAGTCTCTAAACAACATGATAATTTGCTTAGGTTATGAATTTAGTCCTAATATGATGGGCATCCAAGAGGGATATAATAAAAACTTTCATATAAAGAGCGTTGAATACTATGAGAAGTTTGATTCCTTGCATTTGTTTTGAGATATAAAGATGGTGATATTAGAGTCATGCTAGTGAGTAATTGTGGATTGGTAGAAATACTTGTGTTAAAGTTTGTGATTCCTGTAGCATGCACGTATGGTGAACCGTTATGTGATGAAGTCGGAGCATGATTTATTGATTGATTGTCTTCCTTATGAGTGGCGGTCGGGGACGAGCGATGGTATTTTCCTACCATTCTATCCCCCTAGGAGCATGCGTGTAGTACTTTGTTTCGATAGCTAATAGACTTTTGCAATAAGTATGTGAGTTCTTTATGACTAATGTTGAGTCCATGGATTATACGCACTCTCACTCTAGTACCACGCAATTTTCGCCGGTGCATTAAACCCACCATATACCTTCCTCAAAACAGCCACCATACCTACCTATTATGGCATTTCCATAGCCATTCCAAGATATATTGCTATGCAACTTCCACCATTCCATTTATTATGTCACACTTCATCATTGTCATATTGCTTTGCATGATCATGTAGTTGACATAGTATTTGTGGCAAGGCCACCGTTCATATTTTTTAAGCTTGTCACTCTTTATCATTGCACATCCCGGTACACCGCCGGAGGCATTCATATAGAGTCATATTTTGTTCTAGAATCGAGTTGTAATTCTTGAGTTGTAAGTAAATAAAAGTGTGATGATCATCATTATTAGAGCATTGTCCCATGTGAGGAAAGGATGATGGAAGCTATGATTCCCTCACAAGTTGGGATGAGTCTCTGGACTTTGCAAAAAATAAAAGAGGCCAAAGAAGCCCAAATAAAAAAAAGAGAGAAAAGAGAGAAGGGGCAATGCTACTATCCTTTTACCACACTTGTGCTTCAAAGTAGCACCATGATCTTCTTTATAGAGAGTCTCCTATGTTTTCACTTTCCTATACTAGTGGGAATTTTTCATTATAGAACTTGGCTTGTATATTCCAATGATGGGCTTCCTCAAATTGCCCTAGGTCTTCGTGAGCAAGCGAGTTGGATGCACACCCACTTAGTTTCTTTTTGAGCTTTCATACACTTATAGCTCTAGTGCATCCGTTGCATGGCAATCCCTACTCACTCACATTGATATCTATTGATGGGCATCTCCATAGCCCGTTAATATGCCTAGTTGATGTGAGACTTTCTCCTTCTTTTTTGTCTTCTCCACAAACACCATATTCTATTCCACCTATAGTGCTATATCCATGGCTCACGCTCATGTATTGCGTGACAGTTGAAAAAGTTTGAGAACATCAAAAGTATGAAACAATTGCTTGGCTTGTCATCGGGGTTGTGCATGATTTAATAGTTTGTGTGATGAAGATGGAGCATAGCCAGACTATATGATTTTGTAGGGATAACTTTCTTTGGCCATGTTATTTTGAGAAGACACGATTGCTTTATTTGTATACTTGAAGTATTATTCTTTTTATGTCAATATTAAACTTTTGTTTTGAATCTTATGAATCTGAATATTCATGCCACAATAAAGAAAATTACATGGATAAATATGTTAGGTAGCATTCCACATCAAAAATTCTGTTTTTATCATTTACCTACTCAAGGATGAGCAGGAATTAAGCTTGGGGATGCTTGATACGTCTCCAATGTATCTATAATTTTTTATTATTCCATGCTATTATATTATCTGTTTTGGATGTTTTATATGCTATATACTATTTTATATTATTTTTGGGACTAACTTATTAACCTAGAGCCCAGTGCCAGTTTCTGTTTTTTCCTTGTTTTTGAGTTTTACAGAAAAGGAATATCAAACGGAGTCCAAACGGAATAAAACTTTCGCGATGATTTTTCTTGGACCAGAAGACACCCGTAGGACTTGGAGATGAAGTCAGAGGAGTCCCGAGGCGACCACAAGCCTCAGGGGCGCGCCCTAGGGGGGCGGGCGCCCTGAGAGCTTGTGGGCCCCTCGGAGCTCCTCCAACCCTAATCTTTGGCCTATAAATTCCCAAATATTCCCAAACGACCAGAAGCGTCCACCAAAATACTTTTCCACCGCCGCAACCTTCTGTACCCATGAGATCCCATGTTGGGGCCTTTTCCGGCACACTGCCGGAGGGGGATTCGATCATGGAGGGCTTCTACATCAACTCTATTGCCCTTCCGATGAAGCGTGAGTAGTTTACCAAAGACCTACGGGTCCATAGCTAGTAGCTAGATGGCTTCTTCTCTCTCTTTGATCTTCAATACAATGTTCTCCTCGATGTTCTTGGAGATCTATCCGATGTAATATTCTTTTGCGGTGTGTTTGTCAAGATCTGATGAATTGTGGATTTATGATCAGATTATCTATGAATATTATTTGAATCTTCTCTGAATTCTTATATGCATGATTTGATATCTTTGTATTTCTCTTCGAATTACCAGTTTGGTTTGGCCAACTAGATTGGTTCTTGTTGCAATGGGAGAGGTGCTTAGTTTTGGGTTCAATCTTGCGGTGTCCTCACCCAGTGACAAAGTAGGGGTAGCGAGGCACGTATTGTATTGTTTCCATCAAGGGTAAAAAGATGGGGTTTTCATCATATTGCTTGAGTTTATCCCTGTACATCATGCCATCTTACTTAAGGCGTTACTCCGTTCTTATGAACTTAATATGCTAGATGCATGTGGGATAGCGGTCGATGTGTGGAGTAATAGTAGTAGATGCAGGCAGGAGTCGGTCTACTTGACACGGACGTGATGCCTATATTCATAATCATTGCCTTGGATATTGTCATAACTTTGCGCTTTTCTATCAATTGCTCAACAGTAATTTGTTCACCCACCGTATGTTTTCTTTCAAGAGAGAAGCCTCTAGTGAAACCTATGGCCCCCGGGTCTATTCTCCATCATATATTTTCAGATCTATAAACCAAAAAATCCCAAAAATACCTTGCTGCAATTTATTTGTTTTTACTTTGTTTTACTTTTTAGTAATCTTTTATATCTATCTCTATCAGATCTCATCCTTGCAAGTGACCGTGAAGGGATTGACAACCCCTTTATCGCGTTGGGTGCAAGTGTTTGATTATTTGTGCAGGGCATAGATTGGAGACTTGTGTGTACCTCCTACTGGATTGATACCTTGGTTCTCAAACTAAGGGAAATACGTATCTCTACTTTGCTGCATCACCCTTTCCTCTTCAAGTGAAAAACCAACGCAAGCTCAAGAAGTAGCATGCTGACAGAGAGTGGGACTAATACCCTTAAGATCATCAAGAGTATATCCAATGGCAGCATGGCGCTCCTTCAGAATTATCAATAATCCTTCTTTTTCATGTTCTGAAAGGTTAACACTAATAATAACAGGATATATCTTTTTCTCATCAAGATAAGCATATTTCTAAGTATCAGGCAATTGTTTTAATTCAAACACAGGATCACCTTTAGGTGGTGGAGGACCTCCTAGAGTTTCAATAGGCAAATTGTGTTTGAGCAGAGGTCGTTGTTCAAAGAAAAAATTATCTATTTCATTTCTTTCATGCATATGCATATCATTTTCATGGTCTAACAAATATTGTTCTAGTGGATCAGTAGGAGGCATGGCAATAGAAGCAAGACCAATTATTTCATCCTTACTAGGTAATTCTTTCTTATGAGGTTGTCTACTAAACTTGGAGAAATTAAACTCACGAGATTCATTACCAAAGCTAACACCGACAATTTGTTTTTCACAATCTATTTTAGCATTCACGGTGTTCAAGAAAGGTCTACCAAAGATAATGGGACAAAAATCATCTTGTGGGGAATCAAGAACTAGAAAATCAGTAGGGTATTTTATTTTTCCACACAAGACTTCAACATCTCTAACAATCCCAAGTGGTGTGATGGTGTCTCTATTAGCAAGTTTAATAGTAACATCTATATCTTGTATTTCAGTGGGTGCTATGTCATTCATAATTTCTTGGTATTATAAGGTAAAAGAAATAGCACTCACGCTAGCACCTAAGTCACATAAACCATGATAACAATGATCTCCTATTTTAACTGAGACAACAGGCATGCCAACAACAGGTCTATGCTTATCTTTTTCATCGGGTTTGGCAATTCTAGCAGCTTCATCACAGAAGTAAATAACATGCCCATCAATATTTTCTACCAGGAGATCTTTAACCATAGCAACACTAGATTCGACTTTAATTTGTTCAGCAAGTTTAGGTGCTCTAATATTACTTTTGCGAACCACAGTTGAAACCTTAGCATGTTCCTTTATTCTAACAGAGAAATGTGGTTTTTCAATATAAGCAGTAGGCACAACTGGATCAACATTGTAAAAAATAGTTTCATCTTTAACTATGACCGGTTCCTTAATTTCTTCTTTAAAAGGGGGATGATATTTAAACCACTTCTCCTTAGGAAGATCAACATGAGTAGCAAAAGATTCACAAAAAGAGGCTACTATCTCAGAGTCAAGTTCATATTTAGTGCAAAACTTGTGAAAAGCATCGGTATTCATAAAAGATTTAACACAATCAAAATCAAGCTTAATACCTGACTCCTTACCTTCATCGAGTTCCCAATCTTCAGAGTTGCGTTTGATTCTTTCTAAAAGATCCCACCTGAATTCAATAGTCTTCTTCATAAAAGAACCAGTACAGGAAGTATCGAGCATGGATCGATCATCATGAGAAAGCCGAGCATAAAAATTCTGAATGATAATTTCTCTAGAGAGCTCATGATTGGGGCATGAATAGACTTAAGCCTTCCCCAAGCTAGAGTGATACTTTCTCCTTCACGAGGCCAACAATTATATATATATATATAATTCCGATCACGATGAAATAGATGCATAGGATAATTTTTTTGGTGAAATTCGAATTTCAATCGATTCCAGTTCCAAGATCCAATATCATCGCATAGCCGATACCATGTCAATGCCTTTCCCTTCAAAGATAAAGGGAAAACCTTCTTCTTAGCTTCATCTCCGGGCAAACCTGCAAGCTTAAATAATCCACAAATTTTATCCACATATATCAACTGCATATCAGGATGTTCGGTTCCATCTCTTGCATAAGGATTAGCTAGCAGTTGTTCTATCATACCCGAAGGAATTTCATAACCAATATTTTTAGTAGGTGCAGTAGGTTGAGGGGCAACTAATTGGGCTTCCGGTCAAGGTGAAGATACCCCGAACAAACTCCTCAAAGGATGGTTCTCCATAGTAACAAGTGACAATAAATTTTAGCACGGAGTAATAATTTTTCCTTACCAATTTCCACTTACCAAGAGCGCTTCACTCCCCGGCAACGATGCCAGAAAAGAGCCTTGATGACCCACAAGTATAGGGGATCAATCGTAGTCCTTTCGATAAGTAAGAGTGTCGAACCCAACGAGGAGCAGAAGGAAATGACAAGTGGTTTTCAGCAAGGTATTTTCTGCAAGCACTGAAATAGTCGGTAACAAGTAGTTTGACAACAAGATAATTTGTAACGAGCAAATAACGGTAACGGTAAATAAAGTGCAACAAGGTAGCCCAATCCTTTTGTGGCAAAGGACAGGCCAAAACGGTCTCTTATGATAAGCAAAGCGTTCTTGAGGATACACGGGAATTTCACCATATCACTTTCATCATGTTGGTTTGATTCGTGTTCGCTACTTTGATAATTTGATATGTGGGTGGAGCGGTGCTTAGGTGCTGTTCTTACTTGAACAAACCTCCTACTTATGATTAACCCCCTCGCAAGCATCCACAACTATGAGAAAAGTATTAAGATAAAATCTAACCATATCATTAAACTTTTGGATCCAAATCGGTCCCTTACGAAGTAGCGCATAAACTAGGGTTTAAGCTTCTGTCACTCGAGCAACCCATCATCTAATAACTACTCCACAATGCATTCCCATAGGCCCAAATATGGTGAAGTGCCATGTAGTCGATGTTCACATGACACCACTAAGGGAATCACAACATACATATCATCAAAGTATCGAACACATATCAAGTTCACATGATTACTTGCAACATGACTTCTCCCGTGACCTCAGGAACAAAAGTAACTACTCACAAATAATAATCATGCTCAAGATCAGAGCGGTATTAAATAGCATAATGGATCTGAACATATAATCTTCCACCAAATAAATCATATAGTAATCAACTATAAGATGTAATCAACACTACTAGTTACCCACAAGTACCAATCTAAGGTTCCGGTACAAAGATTGAACACAAGAGATGAACTAGGGCTTGAGATGAGATTGTGCTGTTGAAGATGTTGATGGAGATTGCCTTCCCAAAGATGAGAGGGTTGTTGGTGATGACGATGACGATGATTTCCCCCTCCGGAAGGGAAGTTCCGCCGGCGGAATCGCTCCGCCGGAGGGCAAAAGTGCTCCTGCCCAAGTTCCACCTCGAGACGGCGGCGCTTCGTCCCGAAAGTCCCCCTCTGATTTTTTCTAGGTCAAAATGACCTATATACCAGAAGATGGGCACCGGAGGTGGGCTGGGCTGAGCACAACCCACCATGGCGCGTCTGGGGTGCCTGGCAGGTGGGTTGTGCCCACCTGGTGGCCCCCCTCCGTTAGTTATTTGCTCCAGTATTTTTTATATATTGCAAAATAATTCTCCGTAAATTTTCAGCTCAGTTGGAGATGTGCAGAATAGGTAACTCTGACGTAGCTTTTTCAGGTCCAGAATTCCAGCTGCCGGTATTCTCCCTCTTTGTGTAAACCTTGCATATTATGAGAGAAAAGGCATTAGAATTAATCCAAAAAACATTATTATGCATGAAAATATTATAAATAACAGTAGGAAAACATGATGCAAAATGGACGTATCAAAGCTCCAACCAATTAATTGGGTTGGACGATGAAGAGGACGGCGTTGTCGTGGAGAATGGAAAAGCCACCGTGCCAAAGCACAACCGCCAAGTCATGGGAAACAAGTGGGAGAAGGCACGCGTCGCCCGTGATGCCGCGGCTACCAAAATTTCATCTACATGGATGGGCATTTTTTCGGTGAGGGAGAGCAAGAAGGAGGAGAGGTACAAGCTCATGTTGTATGCGCAAAAGAAAATGATGGAGTGGGACCGAAAGAGGGCGGAGAAGAATCTCGAAATTGAGAGGGAGAAGATCGAGTTGGAGAAGCAACAAGCGGCGATCTAATGGGAGCTTGAGAAGGCCAAAACATTTGGCCACATAGAGCTTGAGAAGGAGAGCTTGCAACTCGCACGGGACGCGGAAGATGCGAGGATTATGTTGGTGGACGAGACCCTCTATGACACTGCAACACGGTAGCAATTAGGAGGCATTTTAAAATGCCTTTAAAGGCCCAAAAGGTGCCTTAAAAGACATAAGAAGGCATTTTAGAAAAGTGCTAGAGATCCTGAAGGAAAAGGGCTTTAGAGGCGCTTTCGGAGAATGCCTCCGATGCTCAGACCATTTAGGGCATTGCTCAGACCATTTAGGGCGTTTTAGAAGAATGCCACTGATATTCTTTGAGGGTGTTTTCAAATACGCCTGTGAAACTGCACCGGTATATAAATAAAAAGAGATATTCTTTGAGGGTGTTTTTAAATACGTCTGTGAAACTGCACCGGTATATAAATAAAAGGAACAACGTCAAGCCAGCCCACCCCGCCCTGTATGTCTGCTACTGACTAGTCTACTTGCTGGGCGTACATCATATGACGTCTGTCAGCAGAGGCGCTTGGCTCAAATCACACATATACAAATCATCCCCGTCCGCACAGCTCAACGAAGGTGATGGTCATCACGCGTACAGTACGGATACGTCAAACTGAATCCAAATGCACAGGTTCATTTCCTCTTAGATTAGAGAATCTTTAGAGCGAAAACTTGTTGGCGCGGACGAGCTCGCCTGCTCGCGGTATCGCCGTGCGTTGGTTCGTTTCGGGATGGGTGGCCCATGACGTATGCATATATAGGAACGTTAGCGTATTCAAGGAGTATATACATGATGGATAGAGACGCCGTTTGTTGTTGCCACAGGCCTAGCTAGCTGGAGGTAGACGAAGGAACAAGAGGATAGTTTTCTGGCGACGTACGCTACCGGCGCTCAAACGCCCCCTTTTTCTCTTGACTAACCAACGCCTCCAAACAAACTGAGATTACAGCCGGCTTTGTAGCCCTCGGCAACGCAGCGCCTACACTTCGGCCAAGCACGCACGCACGCACGACTGGCTGTTGCATGCAAGCGCTCCGCTCGGCCACGCGCACGACGCGCACAGCGCGCTACTCGCAACAGACTGCCAACAGCCTAGCTACTACTACAACCCATGCACACACACGCACGCACACACACGCGCTACACACATACACGCGCACTCGCCACGTTTCCGCTGCGTCCCGCCCGTCCCGGCGCGCCCGACGGGTCCGACCGCACCAGTGCGTCCCGCGCGCACCCGACGAGCCCGACCACACCAGACGCCGTGGCTTATTGCAACACCGTTCAGTGGTATACGGCGGCGACGCTAGTGTGTCGATGACGCCCGTTTCAGTCCTGTATCACGTAGAGCGCAGATGAGTGTGGTCTGCCCGGACGAGCTGCACCTCCTCGTTTAAGTACAACCCCGTGGCATACAGCTGAGATGAGGAGTTTGAAATTCGAAATGCATGGAGTCCCGCCCATGGCACACAACACGCTGGCGTTGCCACATGTTCGTTGGATGCACCACGGTGAGGTAATGCCGATACGGCCGAACTGTACAATTCCAAATTACTCTGTCTACTGATGAACGAACTGAAAGTATTTTTTGAAGGCAATCTATTTTTGCTCACAGACAAAGTAGAATCTAAAATACAGAATGGTGAAAATTGAGAACCATGCAGATAGGTGAAAATGATTCAGTCATTAGAACGATAATAGTGCCAAGTACAACACATAGGCTTTTTATTACACAGATTTCTAAGTATTGGCTGCAGAGCCCTCAAGTACAGAGTTTGCAGAAACACAAACTAGGTAAATTCGCTTCCAAAGCTATTTTCTCGACAACATGCAAAACAACTTTCTGCTTGTAGCATGTGTTTCTCCTGTGTCCACCGACTCCACAGTTTGAGCATTTTGCCTCTTACCTTTCCTTTCGAGGAAAATCTTCTCGCAGTGGGCATGTGCTGCTCTTGTGCCCTGGCTCGCGGCATATACTACATAAGCGAGTGCGTTTGCAGGTACCACATCTCTCTGCATCCTGTGCAATTGCTGCTCGCTTATATTTCTTGCTTTTTGCGCCTCGATCATCATATGGAGGCTTGTCCCTGCTTGTGGTTGGTCGACCGGCTTTTCGTTTTCGTTCCGGAGGCTTTAGTCCTTCAAAGTTCCCCACTGCACTTCCTTCAGCGTCACTACCACAGCCACTCAGGGTGCAATTGCTGCAATGGGTTCTTTGTCTTTTCTCTTATGTTCATCATTTATGTCTTCCAGTCCCATTCCATCCCGCACAGCGGCTAGTGGTGTCAGCTTATCCATTACTCCCTTCAGGATGTCCATTGCACACTCATATGCTTCTGGATTTGCATCTCCCAGCCTGACTACCTCAAGTGCATGTGTGTAAAGATTTGAGTGCCTATATGTTATTGAATTCACAGAAATGCTATATCCTTCTGCAGATGCGACAGGTGGGCTGGCAGCAAATCTCTTGCATCCTTTGTCCACCGTTTGAGAATATGCTTTGCTGGTATATGGTCTATGCTGAGGAAATCAATGACCTGCAATAGGAATAGTGGGCATTCTTAATTGTGATATTTCTGGCAATGGAAGAGGCACACTGTTATCAATAGAGAATGATGTTTAGTTACCTTAACAACGTGACAACAGAGCAAGCCTGTGTGTTAGAAATTACCACATTCGCATATCAGCTCAGTTCCTTCGTCAACAACTTCCACTTTGTACACAACCCTGCACCATTTGTCATGCTTTTCTGGATGGTATCGTTTCACGAAATAGGTTTTCCCTTTAGTGATTTCCTCAACTTTATATTGCCCCGCTTCATATATATAACTTCACCAAATTTTTCAGCCATGGTTCGGGTGTAGATGCCGCTAGCGTGCATCTCCAGTGGTGTATTCATTTTCAATACTGGGGCTACCTGCAGATATAAACAGAGCATTAGAGTGGACTCATGCTTCGCGGCAGGTAGTGAGGATAGAAGTCAACAACTTACTATCTTTGTGTGTCTCTCCTCATACTTCTCATTTGCCTCTCTATCAAAAAGAAGTCTCATGTATTGTCGAACAAATAGATGCATGGGGCAGCTTGCTGGCACATAGCACTTGAGCATATGATTGGCACTCTCGCTGCGTTGTGTGCTTGTCATCTTTGCATAGAACTTTCCGTTGAAATATGGTTTTGCCCATTTCATTCTAGTTTCATAGATGCCAATGAGGTAAGCATGTTTTTGCAAACCATGCGTCTCTGTCAGTTGCTTCCATGCATTCTCAGACTCATCAACCATAACCGTGTGATGGATTATTTCGTGGAATTCTACCCTGAATTTGCTGTGCTTTGTGTAATGAGGACCAAGATGTTCTTTTGCCTTTTTTAGGACGTGCCATTTGCACCAGCAGTGAGTGGTGTCTGTCAGCACTTTCTCAATTGCTAACTCCATGGCTCTGCATTGATCTGCACACATTCACAAGAACACATTTTTATGCCAGTAGCATTCAGCAGAGTTATATGACAACAAAAGAGGATTCCAAGACTACTACAGCAGCAAATATATGTCATCCTTGGTTATCACACATTTTCGTATTTCCTTGCACATCAGTTTCGTATTTCCTTGCAAACTTAGGCATCAAAAATACATGAGCATTGTGTACTACATTGAATTGGAAAAAACACTTAGAGAGCATCCACAGACTATCTCCTGCATGCATTTTGTTCTTTCGACATTAAGCCTGCTCTTGCCATACCTTATTCCGAATCCAATCTCCCAGGAATAGATATTGTAGTAATCATACGCTTCTCCAAGTGAGTCAAAGTTGATACCTGTTGCTGGAACCACGACTGTGTCGGTCTTCTTCTCTGCATATCTTCGCAATGTTTTTTTGGGGGCACTGATCCGGCCAGCACACGGTGGACGTTCAACAGGTGCATGTCTCACACGTACTCTGCATTATGCAGGGGCATGTAATTTCAGAAATAGTTTTCAATAGCGTATACTCACCACCTAAAAGGTACCAACACTCTAACTACACTCTTGTTTTTTTTAGAGGGGAATTGGCGCTTCTAATTATGATTTGGAGGAATACAAGTATACAGCCCAATCAGATTTGTCATATGTTTGGAACAGAAAAACACATCCATATTCGTATACCTCTTGGTCCAGCCAGGTGCTTGAGGATTGTCTTTGCCTGTCGATTGTTCTGAGTTTGGCACAGACAGGGCCATCCCACTGCAGGTGCTATTGACATCTCCTTGTATTGTTGGCGGTCCATCACCCACATCACCAATGCTTTATTCAGCGGCTGTGCATACCAAAGTATGCATCACTTCGCTATCCAGCAATGATTTACTGGTGGTGAGGTCCGGCAAGCGAAACCTATGTTAGGTAACACAGTAGGAATATAAGGCGATCCTCTATATATATCGACAGCAATTTGGGAATGCAGTATTCAGAACAATGTGCATGACAGACAGTTTTCAGTTCCATATAGACAGAGTCTTACAATGAAGAATTTACAGTTCATATAAGAACTTGTTAATCGATTATTTACTGGGACAATGAACAAAGTTTACTATAATTCTAACTGCTAAAATCACGCCCAAAATTCAAAATTATTATGTGCTTCACGTCGAAATACAGTGCCCAATAGTTAATCGATTATTTACTGGGACAATGAACAAAGTCTACTATAATTCTAACTGCTAAAATCACGCCCAAAATTCAAAATTAGTATGTGCTTCACGTCGAAATACAGTGCCCAATATGCATACCAGTTGTCTGAGTCAGACGCTTGTCCATCGCCCTTGTCTGCCGAGTCGAATCCTTTCAAATGCTTCTTGTGCCGAGCGCCCTTGTCTGCCGAGTCGAATCCTTTCAAATGCTGCGCCCTTGTTTGCCGAGTCGAATCCTTCCTTGTCTGCCGAGTCGAATCCTTTCAAATGTTGCGCCCTTGTTTGCCGAGTCGAATCCTTTCAAATGCTTCTTGTGCCGAGCGCTCTGAATTCGACATGGAGATCCTTTCAAATGCTTCTTGTGCTATCACTGCTCCCTCACCGTTGTCACACGTACCAGGAGCAGGCGAGCTCGTCCGTGCCATCGCCGCCCTCATCTTTAGAAGAAGATGCGCCGCTCCCCTTATAAACCGGCCAGATTTTAGCTCGGGGGCCGGTATGGGACTAATAAACTGCTACGTTGTTTGCGAGCAAGGAGTGGCTCACAACAACAAAAAAACGCACAACTCACGACTCGAACCTGCAACCTCTCGGGAAAAAGATTAACTCGAGAACCAATCAACCAGTCAGTTCTTTGATTATCTTACACTGGAAGCTTCAAACTTTTATAGTGTCTCTATCTGGCCAGGTGGCTCGCCCGACTGGAAGGCCGTATAGATAGATATTCGATACACTAGGGGCTCATTTGAAAATCTGACCGAGCTTTTGAGGCGTTTTCCTCCAGAATGCCTTCAAAAGTGTGTGCTGGCAACTTTCGAAATGCTCCCTATACTCTGATCTATTACGGCATTTTCTGAAAACGCCTCTCATTCTGTAGTGGCATTTCGCGAAACGCTCCGTAAACTATTACATATTACTGCACTTTTTCAGAATGCCACTAATTAAGCATGTTTTGAGGCATTTTTTCACAATGCCTGCTAACTAGGGGCCTTTGAAGGCATATTGGACAGAACGCCTTTAAAGAGAGGTAATCCAAGGCACTTTTTTAATGCCTTTTAGCAAATGCCTCAGTTTCTCAACGGTGTTGTAGTGTGATGAGCATTCGAAGAAGTGGCTTGTGGACAAGAAGATGAAGATCAACGACCGTAGGAAGTACGAGACGGCGAGGGCAGCTGCGGCTCGGATGCAGTCGGAGGAGGCGGCCCGGATGCAGGCAGAGCAGGACACATTCCGCTCGGAGCAGGCGCCGAGCCAGTGATCCGAGGCCATCCGTCACGCTCGGACATTGATATCGTTTTGGCATGCCCGGTTTGTTGAACTATGATTTGCTTGCTTTGTTTTGAACTTTGGCATTCAGACAGTTTGTACCGTATGATCGACGTGTATGGATTGCATGGATTTGCGAATCGGATTTTGCGGTATGTGAATGTGCGGCGCAACATTTGAGAGGTGCCCAGTCAGTGCCCGCGGACGCGTCCGCGGACGTTTGAGGGGCCGAATTTGCATGTCCGGCCGTAGATGCTCTTATATTATTATGCAATAAAGCGAACATGTTTCCTAAAAAAAAAACCAGCTGCCGGTGCTTAGCAAGTTAGCATAAGCATCATGCGAAAGTTAAAAGAAAACAAGCATCTGCTGGATTATACTACAGGCTGTTTTTTTTTGACGTTTCTAGTCCTCCAAGCTGATGAAAGTTTTCACCAGTTCCTTGGCCACGTCCGGGGTCAAGACAGGCTCGAGGCAGTAATGTTCAAGCTCCTTGCAATGGTGACCGCGCGCCAACTTCGCAGTGGCCAATGTATGATGCTACTTTTTCAAAGGTTTTGATGTTGCATGTAAAATTTGATGCTGTTGTGTAATGGCGTAGCTAGCTATATCCTTCTATAGTGTAACTGAGTGCTGAACTTATCTGATGTAATTCGATTATGAAATCCTGGTTGTTGTTATACGGATATGAAATATATGGTGTGTTTTATAAAAAATGTCAATTTGATTACCAGATAGATTATCAAATAATAGGCTAATTACCCTGCTTATTGGGGTTTTCTATTGTAGACGGTTACTCAGATAACATCGTGGGCGATGAACTCAAAGAACCCACACGGTTTCTAGAAAGTAGGCGTGTTGGATCAACTAATAATCACATACGGCTTCCGGCAGAGAACTGTTTGCGTTAGGCCACCTTGCACAAATGTTTTCATAAAAAAAACTGTGTGTGATATACATACGAATGAAAACGTTTTTCTGGGATTCACTGTGTGGGATGTACATACAAACGGAAACGATTGGGCTTCGATGCCTCGCCCGACCGCACACGAGCTCATTTTGCCCCCGCGTGTGTGGCCGGAGGGCCTACCAACGACGGTTTCTGAGTCGTGTGGGAAGGACCCCCTATCGCACACTCACTAGGTGACGGTTTAAAACTCCGTCGCGGAAAGGTAGTAAAAACCCGTTCGTATAGCACATCTCTACACCGGTGCCTATATCCATATAAATTCATGCGACGTACTAATAGATCACCAAACGATCAAAACTGATAGGAAACGGACATATAAACTGATATCAAACGGGCATAATTCACATAAACATCATCAAAAGATCACCAAACGGGCATACGTCAAACAGTTCAATGATCTGGCACATTGTAACTACATACTAGAACTAGATTATAAACTGGAGAGGGCGAGCTTCACCACTTCATCGCCGGCCCTTTGCCCTTCGGTCGCCGGCGCAGCTGAAGGAGTCCGCGGCAGGAGGTGGGCCGACGTCGGAGCCGTCAGACCTGTCGCCGGAGGAGGAATCAGAGATGAAAATATAGCCTTGCAAGCGCCGGATGATGCGGTCTTGCTTGCGCTTGAGCTTGGCCACCCTCGCCGCCTCTGCTGCCGTCTCCGCCGCCTCCCGCTCGGATTGCTCAATGCCGAACCAGACCTGCTTGGTGTTGATCCTCCGGAGCTGTCGGGCCTTCATCTCCGCCTCAGTAAGTGACCGATGGCACACCCACTCGAGGAGACGCTCTTCATCGTCGGGCACTGGCATCACGCGGCGGCGGCGGGCGGACTGCGCAGCTGCGTCGTACCCGACCCCATTTCCCTTGCCCTCTGCCTCTCTTGGCGGTCGGCACGTGCCTCCGACTCCAGAGTCCGCATCCGAGGCGTCGGCGGAGAGGGCACTAGAACCCACCGCTGCCCGCGCGGAGTAGCGGCCGGAGGTGGAGGAGGCCGTCGGGCGGGTGGAGCAGATCGGGCCGGCCTCGCAGATCTGCGCGCGGGGCGGGAAGGTCGGCGCCAGCATCGGCTCTGCGGCAACGGGCGACAGGTGGCGTCGCATCGGACCCGGAGCTGCCACCCGTATCGACCCGCGAGCGTGATACGGAGCGCCGGCTCGTCCTCGTCCCCGGAGCTGACGTCGGAGTGGCTGACGGTGGTGGATATGCTCGCTGATGTTTGCTTGAATTACGTCGGTATTTCCCCAAAGAGGAAGGGATGATGCAGCACAGCAACGGTAGGTATTTACCTCAGTGATGAGACCAAGGTTATCAAACCAGTAGGAGAACCAAGCAACACTACGTAAACAGCACCTGTACACAAAGAACAAATACTTGCAACCCGATGTGTTAAAGGGGTTGTCAATCCCTCTCAGGTAACGGCGCCAGAAATTGGCAAACGGACGTGAGAAAGTTGTAATAGATTGATAGATGCAAATAAAAGCAAATAAAATTCAGCGATGTATTTTTTGGGTTTTTGATAATATAGATCTGAAAATAAAAGTGGCGAATAAATAAAAAGGCAAATAACAAAATAGATCTGAAAATATATGATGAGAAAATAGACCCGGGGGTCGTAGATTTCACCAGTGGCTTCTTTCGAGAAAAATAGCATACGGCGGGTAAACAAATTACTGTTGGGCAATTGATAGAACTTCAAATAATTATGACGATATCCAGGCAATGATCATTATATAGGCATCACGTCCAAGATTAGTAGACCGACTCCTGCCTGCATCTACTACTATTACTCCACACATCGACCGCTATCCACCATGCATCTAGTGTATTAAGTTCATGGAGAAACGGAGTAATGCAATAAGAACGATGACATGATGTAGACAAGATCTATTTATGTAGAAATAGACCCCATCTTGTTATCCTTAATAGCAACGATACATACTTGTCGGTTCCCCTTCTGTCACTAGGATCAAGCACCATAAGATCGAACCCATCACAAAGTACCTCTTCCCATGGCAAGAAAAATCGATCTAGTTGGCCTAACTAAACAAAAGATTCGAAGAAGAAATACGAGGCTATAAGAAATTATGCATATAAGAGATCAAAAGACTCAAATAACTTTCATGGATAAAAACATAGATCTGATCATAAACTCAAAGTTCATCGGATCCCAACAAACACACCGCAAAAAAGAGTTATATCAAATAGATCTCCAAGAGACCATTGTATTGAGAATTAAAAGAGAGAGACACTACTAGGAAAAAGCCTAACAGTAACGCGGGTATTTGGTGTATCAGTAGCGCGGGTCCGCGCTACTGATACGGCGCTACAGCTTACGTTTAGCAGTAGCGCATTTTGACACGCGCTACTGCTATACCTGCTTAGCAGTAGCGCTTTCCAAACTAGCACTACTGCTAAGTGCTTTAGCAGTAGCGTTTTCCTGTCCAGCGCTAAAGAACGCTACTACTATATTTTCTCATATCTTTTTTTTTGCTACGTATTTGGGATGTTTTTGTACATGTTTTATACAGTATTCTTATCATATCATAAACATGCAATATGCTCATCATATCATACACATAATAGTCTCATCATATCATCCAACACAAATCATGTCGTCGCATCATAATCATGATATAGCTATACAAGTTACATGACATGTCTCATCATACATAATGTAGTACTTCTTGAGGCGTCGGTTCGTATCCCTCTCTCACAAATAGGCGTCTGCCGCCGCGTAGACGTTGCAATCACCAGAACCCTGTCCTTCATCGTTGATAGCCATGTTTCCTATGATTAAATCTAGTCAATTAATTATAGACCTAATAAAATGAATAATGACATAAAAAAAGGCCAATGTTTTGCAGGAATGTTGATTCATTCCCGTTGCGGCAAATCCCGGGCACTCGATATGTCCTAGTTTGTAGCACAAGTCATGCCAAAATTCACGGAAAATTTCGGCATGACCTTTGCTACAAACTGGACAAATAGAGCGCCTGAAATTTGCCGGAATGGAAATGAATCAACATTTCGGTAAAACATGGGCCACTCGGAATCATTCCCTGCAAATAACAAAAGGCCACTTGGGCACAATCGAACCACTTCAATGTTGCATATAACAGGACCACTTAAGAACATGTACATGAGCAACCACAACAGTAGATAAACATGAGCAAACACTATTGAGGAATTTGCATATAACATGACCACTTCAAATTTGCATCTCCTAGTGTTTGACACTTCAAGAAAATCTGAGTAAATAGCATAAAACTACTACTTTACAGGTTAGGGTTCCAAAAAACTACCAAATTTATTTTTTTCGCTGATAACTACCAAGTCAGGGGTCGGCTGTTTCAAAAAAACACAAAACGCTCGTTGTTAGCGATTTAAGTCGTTTTCTGACAGGTCGGACCCACTCCTAAACATTCTGTTTGTTTGACTGTTTTGTTTGACCGTTAACTTACATGTGGGTCCCACATGTAAGTTCTCTCTTCTTCCTCTTATTTTTTCTTCTCTCCCTTCTCCACCACCTCCACCACCTGCCGCACGCCAAGCCAGGTCCGACCGCGGGACGGGCCGCAGCACGAACTGCCGCGCCGCAGCACGAACTGCCGCGCCGCCACTGGAACTCCCGTCTCCTCCGCGCCGTCGCACGTCGCCGGCAACCGCTTCGCATCGCCGCATTGACCCCTGCCCCGCATCGACATCGAGCCGCCTTCTGCCGGCGCCCTCGTCCACGCACCCGGGAGAGCACGCCGGAGCTTGGGGCACCAGGAGGTGGAGGCTGAGCTCCCTCGCCAGCCCCTCCTGCGGCTCACAAGGAGGGCTCCGCCCAACGCCGGAGCGCCTCCACCCTCCACCTAGCCGGCTCCTCCTGTTCTAGAACGAGGGAGGATGGAGGGGAGAGGCCAGCGGTCAGCGACCTGCTTCCGGCAAGCTTCGATGCAGGGGCGCATCAGTTGATGCCACTCGATTTCATCGGGTCGAGGCAGGCGGCCGGCGGCGCTGGTATCCCGGCGAGGGGAGGAATGGCGGGGAGGCGCAGGGCGAAGGACCAGAGCAGATCCGGCGACTCCCAGGCGCGGCGGCTCGCCGCAGGCTGGCGACGGGCGACTGCATCGGGAGGGTGGGATCCTCTCTGCCTCCCGATATGATCGAAGGAAGAAGACAGATCGAAGGAAGAAGACAGGAACGAGTAGAGAAATTAGGGATTTTGTTTTTTTGTATTGGGGATTTTTGTGAGGCTGACACATGGGTCCCATTTGTCATAACGTGCAGCTTAACGGTCCACTCTATCAGTTTTCTTACATGCGGGCCCCAACTGTCATAATGATGATCAATTGTAAAGCACCGAGCGTTTTGTGTTTTTTGAAACAGCCGACCCCTGACTTGGTAGTTATCAGCGAAAAAAAATAAATTTGGTAGTTTTTTGGAACCCTAACCCGTAAAGTAGTAGCTTTATGCTATTTACTTAGAAAATCTACACAAATCTCATGCTCTCTCAAACTCAATTCAAAAACCAAATATAGATGGATGAACCCTAGAAACCTAGAACCCTTACATATTTCTGTCCTAAATTGCTGTCCTAATAAAAATTATGTCCTAATATAAATTATTAAGCTTAGAACTCAATTTCTGTCCTAAATTTCAAATTATGAACCCTAGAACTCAATTCAAATTATGTCCTAAATTTCTATCATAATAAAAAAATCAGTAAAAATTAAGAACCTAGTAGACTTGCAGCACTGATAGAAATTTATATTTTTATACTGAATTTTTTCTCTAAACTAAACCCTACTGCCCTAATTAACATCTAATTCAAAAACTAAGTTAGAACCTACTGCCCTGACTAAATTTTTGCTCTAACCTAGCCAACCTAATTAACCTAGCTAGTTAACCTAATGAACCTAATTAACCTAGCTAGTTAACCTAGTTAGTAAACCTAGCTAGTTAACCTAGTTAACCTAGATAATTAACCTAATTAAACTAGTTAACCTAGCTAACTAGTTCTCTGTCAAATGTTTGTGATATGCCTGAGAGAGAGAGGAGGGGTGGGGGCTTACAGAGGATGGCTCCGGTAGTGGCGAGGGAGACAGGGGCGTCTTCGGTGACGGCGAGGGAGGCAGTGGCGGCGAGGGTGGCTCCGGTGGAGGCAAGGGTGGCTCCGGTGGCGTCGGGGGCGGCTCCAGTGGCGTCGACGGCGCGCGGCTCTGGTGGCTCCGGGGGCATCGACGTCGGCAGGAGACGGCGACGAAGTGAGGCGACTGGCCGGCGAGGGATTTGGGGGAGAAGTGGTGGCGGGGGGGGGGGAGAGGGGGGGAAACCGCGCGGGGGTTAAGTCAACGTAGCGGTAGCGCTGGTAGGCAAAACGCTATAGCTAAGTTAGCTATAGCACTTGTTACAAAAACGCTCTACTGCTATAGGAAGTAGCTATTTATTTTCCTTTTCTTTTCTTTTTTCCTTTTCCTTTTCTATAGCGGGGGTCAACAAAACGCGCTGCTGCTATATTATCTATAGCGCCTGTCCTGAACAGACGCTACTGCTATGCCTTTCTCCTTTATTTTTCTAATTCTTTTATTTTTCTTTACATTTTCCTTTTTCCTTTCTCCTTTTTCTATTTCTTTCATTTTCATTTACTTTTCTATTTGTTTTTCATTTATTTTATTTTCATTAGCAGTAGCACTTTTCTAGAAAAACGCGCTGTTACAATAAGCTTAGCAGTAGCGCTTTTTCCCAAATCGCTACGACTATTCCTAGCCTGCTCGCAACAGTGTGGGAATTTTAGTAGTAGTGCGTTCTCCAGCAGAGGCGATACTGCTACACTCATATCTGTAGCGCGGTTTGTTTACACGCGCTACGGGTAAGTAGCAGTAGCGCTTGCTTTTAACATGCACTACTAGTAAGATTCTGTGTATAAGGTTTTCCCTAGTAGTTATAGGAAGCCATCTAGCTACTGCCTACGGACCCGTAGGTCTACAATGAACTACTCATGCATCATCGGAGAGGCACCAATGAGGATGATGAACCCCTCCGTGATGGTGTCTAGATTGGATCTGTGGTTTCTGGAACTTGCGGCGGCTGGAATTGATTTTCGTCGACTCCCCTAGGGTTTCTGGAATATTGGGGTATTTATAGAGCAAATAGGCGGTGCGGGAGGTGGCCGAGGCGGGCACAACCCACCTGGGTGCGCCTGGGCCCCCAGGCGCGCCCTGGTGGGTTGTGCTCCCCTCGGAGCCCTCCTTAGGTACTTTCTTGGCCCAACTTGTGTCTTCTGGTCCAAAAAATCACCAAAAAGTTTTGCTGCTTTTGGACTCCGTTGGTATTGATTTCCTGCGAATAAAACGAAGCAAAAAACAACTGGCACTGGGCACTATGTCAATAGGTTAGTCCCAAAAAATGATATAAAGTTGCTATAAAATGATTGTAAAACATCCAAGAATGATAATATAACAGCATGGACCAATCAAAAATTATAGTACGTTGGGGACTATCAGCATCTCCAAGATTAATTCCTGCTCATCCTCGAGTAGGTAAATGATAAAAACAGAATTTTTGATGTGGAATGCTACCTAACATGTTCATCACATATTCTTTTCTTTGTAACATGGACATTTGGACTTTTATATGATTCAAAGCAATAGTCTAGTTTTGACATGAAGATTTCAATCCTCAAGCATATCAACAAGCAACCATGTCTTTCAAAATATCAACACTAAAGCAAGTTATCCCTAGCCCATTATGCTCAATCATTAATCCATTCATGAAACACACTCGCATATTAGCTACACACAATGCACAAGTACGATCATAGTGCCCCTTAGTTGGTGCTTTATAAGAGAAGATGGAAACTCAAAATAAAAATTGCATAAAGTAAAAGAAATGCCCTTCGCAGAGGAGTAGGATTTGTAAGGTACCAGAGCTCAAAGCGAAAAAAGTAGAGATAAAACATTTTGGGTGGCATGCTTTTCCTGTCAACGAAAACGATCGTAGTTCCCAATACTTTCCATGCTAGATATATCATGGTGGTTCGCAACAGAAAATAAAGTTTATTCCTTTTTACACCATACTTTCACTTTCCATGGCTAGCTGTATCCACGGGTGCCCTCCATACCAACACTTTCCAAGGAATTTATTATTTGACAACATAAAGTAAATTCATTTTTCATTTCGGGACTGGGCATCCCTAATACCTTTGCCGTACTCTCGTGCAATGACAAGTGAATAAACACTCATCTTGAGAATAACACATCTAGCATGGAGATATATCAGTCACCCCCTACCATTTCATGAGCGGTACGAGCACACAAAAGAGAAATTTATTTTGAAATTAGAGATGGCACATATAAATTTGCTTAGAACAGCACGAAAATACCGCATATAGGTAGGTATAGTGGACTCATATGGCAAAACTGGTTTAAGGATTTTGGATGCACAAGTACTGATCATACTTAGTGCAAATGAAGGCTAGCAAAAGATTGAGAAGCATCCAACCAAGAAACGAAAAATCTCATAAGCGAACATTAAGCATAACTAACACCGAATAATGCACCACAAGTAGGATGTAATTTCATTGCATAACTATTGACTTTCGTGCTTGCATAGGGAATCACAAACCTTAACACCAATATTCTTACTAAAGCATAATTACTCATCAACATGACTCACATATTATATCAACATATCGCAAAACTATTACAAGGAATCAAGTTTATTTTGTCCAATGATTTTCATGAAAGTTTTTATTATATCTAATCCCTCTTGAATATCTATCACTTTGGGACTAATTTTATATGTTGCTTTGATAGCTCAAACAATCTAAGTGAAGAACATGAGCATAAAATTTTTCTCTCTCAAAATAATTTAAGTGAAGCAAGAGAGAATTTCTAAAAAATAATTCTAACTCTCAAATAAATCTAAGTGAAGCATGAGAGCATTTCTTCAAAAATACTAAAGCACACCGTGCTCAAAAAGATATAAGTGAAGCACTAGAGCAATTTATAGCCATAAAGATTTAAGTGAAGCATAGAGAGCAATTCTAACAAGTCATAGCATAATTTTGGCTCTCCCAAATAGGTGTGTACAGCAAGGATTCATGACTAAAAATAAAAAATAAAACAAGTAAAGACTCATATCATACAAGACGCTTCAAGCAAAACTCATGATATGTGACGAATAAAATATAGCTCCAAGTAAAATACCGATGTGTTAGAAGAAAGAGGGGATGCCACTCGGGCATCCCCAAGCTTAGTTGCTTGTTCTCTTTGGATAATGGCTTGGGATGCCATGGGGCATCCAAGCTTAGGCTCTTCTTATCCTTATTCCTTCATCTATCGTGATCTCACCCAAAACTTGAAAACTTCATCACACAAAACTTAACAAAACCTTCGTGAGATCCGTTAGTATAAGAAAATCAATCTTTACTTTAAGTACTGTAGAAAACCCATTCAAATTTTTTTCTTGCATTATATAATACTGTATTCAACTTTAACATGGCTCATACCCCCCGATAAAAACATAGATTCATCAAAATAAGCACACAATGCAAAGAAACAGAATATGTCAAAAACAGAACAGTCTGTAAAGATGCGAATTGTTATCATACTTATGTAACTCCAAAAATTCTGAAAAATTAAGACAACAGAGGAAATTTGTATATAATCTTGTGTAAAAACTTCAAATTTTTGTCGCTTCTATGAATTTTAAAAATTATTTTACTGGATACAAAAGTTTCTGTTTCCAACAAGATCAAATCAACTATCACAAAAGCTATCCTAAAGGCTTTACTTGGCACAAACACTAATTAAAACACAAAAAACACAATCATAACAGTAGCATAATTGTGCAAACACCCAAGAACAGAAAAAAAAGACAAAAATAAATTTTATTCATTGGGTTGCCTCCCAACAAGCGCTATCGTTTTACCCCCTTAGCTAGGATAAAGCAAAGATCTAAGTGTTGTCATCTTTGTTTCTAGATCCATAAGATGCCCTCATGATTGATTCATATGGTGGCTTAATTCTTGTTCTAGGGAAGTATTCCATACCCTTTCTCAAAGGAAATTGGAATTTGATGTTCCCTTCTTTCATATCAATCACGGCACCTATATGCGCAAAAACGGTCTACCAAGAATAATTGGACAAGACAGATTGCAATCAATATCAAGAACATAAAAATCTATGGGCACATAATTTCTATTTGAAGAATAAGAACATATTAATTCTACCCATAGGCTTTTTAATAGTAGAATCCGCCAAGTGCAAATTAAAGAACATTCTTCAATATCGGTAAGACCAAGCACATCACAATAAAGATTTCGGAATGTAGAAACACTAGCACCCAAATCACATAAAGCAAAACACTCATAATTTAATCTTGACTTTGATAGTAGGTTCCCATTCATCATGTTAATTTCTAGGAATTGAAATCTCTAATTCCAACTTTTCTTCCAAAGCTTTCATCATAGCATCAACAATATGTTTAGTAAAAGCTTTATTTTATTCATAGGGATGGCGTGAATTTATCAGGATTGCAACAAAGAAATACAATCAATCAAAGAGCAATATCTATAATTAAAGTCTTGTAATCCAAAAGAGTGGGCACATCACTAGTTAAAGTTTTGACCTCTCCAAACCCACTTTTATCCATTTTCTCAACAAGATTTTCACCCTCAATTATCGGGACACCTTCTAGCTAAAGTTGACTCTTCTTCACTCCTTTTTCATCAATTTTAATTTTACTAAATAAGGAATCAATAGAAGAAACACCAATCACTTCAAGATCTTCATCATTTTATGAAAGCAATCACTTGAAAACCCTTTAAAAAAAAATTCTCTTCTAGCTCTAAGCATAGCCGTTCTTTTCTTACTTTCATCCATAGAAAAATATAAAGCTTTAACTGATTCCTCAAACTTAGGCACAAAAATTTTCATCTTGAGATTTTTACATCAGAGAAATTCTATCAACGGTTCTAGACAAATCACAATGTTACTCAATTTTTCTTCCATCGTAGTATTAAAATTCCTTTGAGCATTGATAAATTCTTAATATTATTCTCAAAATCAGAGGTATTTCTATTACATTATAAGAAGGATTACCATAGGAATTACCATAATTATTAGAGTAATTACTAGGAAAAGGCCTAGGATTAAAATACCTCTATAAGCATTGTTATTGAAATTGTTTCGAGAGAAAAATTACATCTACGGCATCATATTTGCTCAATCAAAGTAGACAAAGACACATCATTAAAATCAACAGGAGCACTTTTATTAGCAACCCATTTCATAAGAGCATCAACTTTCTTATTCAAAGAAGAAATTCTTCAACCAACTTTTTACTAGTAGGAGCTCTTTCGGTATGCCATTGTGAATAATTTGCCATAATACTGTCTAGCAACTAGTAGCTTCACCCAAAGTAATTTTCATAAAGTACCACCCGCGGCGGAATCTAAAATATTTTTAGAAACAAAATTCAATCCGCATAAATTTTTTGTATGATCATTCAAAGATTTAAACCATGAGTAGGACAATTTTTTAGCATCAATTTCATTCTTTCCCAAGATTGTGCAACATGTTCATGCTCAAGTTGCTTAAAATTCATGATTTGCGTCCTAAGGGAAATAATTTTCGCGGGCAGAAAAACTTAGTATAAAAGCATCTTTGCACTTATCCAAGAATTGATACTATTGCGAGGCAAAGAAGAAAAACAAATTTTTGCACGATCTCGCAAAGAAAACAGGAATAATTTAAACTTCACAATCATTGTCCACATCTTTTTTCTTTTGCATATCGCATAATTTCACAAATGTGTTAAGATGGGATGCGGCCTCCTCACTAGGAGTACCGGAAATTGATCTTTCATAACAAGATTCAACAAAGCGGCATTAATATCACAAAACTCCGCACTAGTGGCGGGAGAAGCAATCGGAGTGCTAATAAAATCATTGTTGTTGGTATTGGAGAAATCACACAACTTGGTGGTCTCTTGAGTCATCGTGACTACGCAACAAGATTGCACTAAAAAAGATCTGACAAAAAAAAGGCGAACAAAAAAGAGGGCGAATAAAATGGCAAATTTTATGGAGTGGTGGAGAGGAAAACGGGAGGCAAATGGCAAATAATGTAAATTGCAAGGAGATGAGATTTGTGTTAGAAATCTGGTAGATGTTGATGATGTCTCCCCGGCAACGGCGCAGAAATTCTTTTTGATGTTTGCTTGAACTACGTCGGTATTTCCCTAAAGAGAAAGGGATGATGCAGCACAGCAACTGTAGGTATTTCCCTCAGGATGAGACCAAGGTTATCGAACCAGTAGAAGAACCAAGCAAAAACTACGTAAACAGCACCTGCACACAAAGAACAAAATTTGCAACCGACGGTTAAAGGGTTGTCAATCCCTTTCGGGTAAAGGCGCCAGAAATTGGCAAACGGACGTGAGAATTTGTAATAGATTGATAGATGCAAATAAAAGCAATAAAATTCAGCGAGGTATTTTTGAGTTTTTGATAATATAGATCTGAAAATAAAAGGGGCGAATAATAAAAAGGCAAATAGCAAAATAGATCTGAAATATATGATGAGAAAATAGACCCGGGGGCCGTAGATTTCACTAGTGATCTCTCCCGAAAAATAGCATACGGTGGGTAACCAAATTATCTTGGGCAATTGTAGAACTTCAAATAATTATGACGTATCCAGGCAATGATCATTATATAGGCATCACGTCCCAGATAGTAGACCGACTCCTGCCTGCATCTACTACTATTACTCCACACATCGACCGCTATCCAGCATGCATCTAGTGTATTAAGTTCATGGAAACGGAGTAATGCAATAAGAACAGACATGATGTAGACAAGATCTATTTATGTAGAAATAGACCCCATCTTGTTATCCTTAATAGCAACGATACATACTGTCGGTTCCCTCGCACTGATCAAGCACCGTAAGATCGAACCCATCACAAGGCACCTCTTCCCATGGCAAGAAAAATCGATCTAGTTGGCCTAACTAAACCAAAGATTCGAAGAAGAAATACGAGGCTATAAGCAATCATGCAATAAGAGATCAAAAGACTCAAATAACTCATGGATAAAAACATAGATCTGATCATAAACTAAAGTTCATCGGATCCCAACAAACACACCCAAAAAAGAGTTACATCAAATAGATCTCCAAGAGACCATTGTATTGTGAATCAAAAGAGAGAGAGGAAGCCATCTAGCTACTGTCTACGAACCCGTAGGTTACAATGAACTACTCACGCATCACGGAGAGGCACCAATGAGGGTGATGAACCCCTCCGTGATGGTGTCTAGATTGGATCTGTGGTTTCTGGAACTGCGGTGGCTGGAATTGATTTTGTCGACTCCCCTAGGTTTTCTGGAATATTGGGGTATTTATAGAGTAAAGAGGCGTGCGGGAGGTGGCCGAGGTGGGCACAACCCACCTGGACGCGCCTGGGCCCCCAGGCGCGCCTTGGTGGGTTGTGCTCCCCTGGAGCCCCCCTCAGGTACTTCTTAGCCCAACTGTGTCTTCGGTCCAGAAAAAATCACCAAAAAGTTTCGCTGCGTTTGGACTCCGTTTGGTATTGATTCCTGTGAAGTAAAAAATAAGCAAAAAACAACAACTAGCACTGGGCACTATGTCAATAGGTTAGTCCCAAAAATGATATAAAGTTGCTAAAAATGATTGTAAAACATCTAAAAATGATAATTTAACAACATGGAACAATAAAAATATAAATACGTTGGAGACGTATCACTCGCCGGCGCTAGGGATTGGACGGATTGAAGAAATGGGAGCGCCGGGAGCGGGAGCGGAGTGAGCTAGGGTTTTTCCGGACGGGGATTTTGTGGGGTCGGGGTGGGCCAGCGGTGGGCCGAGCTGACGTGGCGGACGGTCCGGGCCGCCTCATATCGCCTACTTTTGGGACGGATATAAGGGCATGGCCAAGGGCCAGTGGACGGGTGCCCCATGCGCCACATCGTCCTGCCGAACGCCAGCTCCGCTGAAACTGCTGCTTGAGAGAGAAAACGGGATCCTGCAGAAGAGCTAGCCTCCTCCCTGACAAAAGCGTTGAGGCAGCGCCGGGCGACGCGATGTGAGTTTGTAGCTCTGTTCGGTTCAGTACCACAGTTTGCATGTGTTGAAAAGTGGGTGGGAGAAAAAGTAAGATGTGAGACATAAAGAAAGTAGCCTCCATTGGATGACCGTGGCACACACCAGAGCTTGATTCAAGTTTATCTAGGTGGAAGAGGTGAGGCATAGTTAGGTGATGCTTCCTTTGACATGCCCTAAGGGGTGTGGTCAGCCCGAACGTTTGAGGTCGTTTGAGAGCTTCTTGGGTCAGTTTTTTGTGACGCGTCAGTGACCGGACGACCTGCTCGGGCGTTTGAGACAGATATAGGGCGTCCGCGGTAGATGCTCTAACGTTACTACGGTTGTACCCTATAATTATATGCAATAAGCGACATTGTTTCCCTAAGCAATTTAAAAAAAATTGACCAGCTGCCGGTGCTTAGCAAGTTAGCATTCAAGCATCATTGGAATTATAATACAGGCTGTTGGGTTGGATCGATGGCATGATGCTTCTTGGCAATAAACAAGCTTTTAAGTGGTACAAGAGACTAGCTAGTCCTCCAAGCTGATGAAAGTTTGGACCAGTTCCTTGGCCACGTCCGGGGTAAAGACAGACTCGAGGCAGTAATGTTCTAGCTCCTTGCAATGGTGACGGCGCGCCAACTTCGCAGTGGCCAACAGGTTCTCTTTCGACAAGGAGTCGCACCACAAGTTCTCACACATGGCCTTCATTCGCCCAGCCCAAACCGGCACGCCGCCGAGAGCATCTCCCCGGGAGCAACCGCATCTCCAGAAGGAGTCGTCGGTGTAGATAAAATGGAGCACGGCCTTGAACACCGCAGCCTTCATGTCGTCGACCCGTACCACGGCGGCGGCGTGATCATCCTCCTTGTTGTTGGTGGCCACCACCGCTTCGTGTAAGGCTGTGCCCGCGCGGCGATCACGAGCTTGTGCGCGCGGATCTCGATCTCCTCGACTAGGAAGCTCATGTCCGAGCCATTCTCGCTTGCCAGCAGCTGCTCGAGTTGCGTGGAGATTTGAAGGGCGGCACTGTGACAGTGACTCCAGCGCCAGTGGTGCTAGTCCTACTAGGGTAGGGTTCCTTAGTGACATCGACTTCGCAGCGTATGGTTAAGGAGCCATCATTTGCCAGGTACTTGGATTTGGCATCTTCCATGCGATAAACGTGTTGTACCCCCATGCCATACATTTGCTATTATGGTTGCTTGAACTGCCACCCACCTTGAACGGCGGCGACGGCCCGCTGGGGTCTTGGATCTTGAACCACAGGCGGTCTTCACGCCGGCGGTTTCTACAGGAGGAGGATCCGACGCCAGCTCGAGGAAGACAGAGATGTAACGTCGGTGTTCTTCCACCACGACGGCATTCCCCGACGGGTACAACCTATCTTCCAGTCGTGGCCACCGACCTTGAAAATGCCGGAATATATTGGTTGGCCAAGGCCATGGCTCCTCTGAACGGCCTTGAAGTTTGGGATCTTGAACTCGTGCGTGCCACGCGCCACTCCGACACGTAATACGTGGACGTGGAACAGCTCTTGTCTGGCCGCGGGCAGTTGATGCCGTCGGAGTAGCAGTTGCGGTCCAAGCTATGCATGGCTACTCTGTCTATGATCTCGATTATCAAAGAGCTGGAGTTTTCCTTGAGCTTCTCGTACTCTCCGTTCCCTTCACGGCGGCGTACACATCTGGATGGGATGCAATATACTCAATGCAGGATTCCTCGAGCTGCCGGCAGCTGTGCCGGCCGCGTACCAGCAGCAACGTCGACATGACGGTCGCTGCATCGAGGCTCAGTCAGGATCTTCTCGCACATGAGCCTCAGCCTCTCCAGGCCGTACCTGTCGGCGGCCAGTAGCAGGTCGCGCGCCATGGTTTCACGGCGCCTCGACGCGTATTTCTCTTTGCAGGCCCGCCGCCGCCGGGGCATATCGTTGCTGTTTGGTTTGATGGCATCTCGTCGGTGTAGATGAAGCGGAGCATGGCCTTGAAGGTGGAGACGCTCATGTCGTCGATCCTACTGACGGTGACGCTGTGCAAGTCCAACTGCGCGATTAACACGGGCGACCGCACGGCGAGCACGAGCTGTGCGCTTGATCTCGGTCTGCTCCACCACGAACGTCACGTCCGGTGGTGGCACGCAGCCGCGCGTCATCTGAGCGTCCATCAGCAAAAGCTTGGCGAGATCTTGAGAGAAGGTGGGCGACGACGGCACCACGGATACCGAACGGTTCTTGTTCTTCACGGTGGCGGCGAGCTCCTCCTTGAGGACGTCGACGGCGCAGAGGATGGTGAGGCGGTCGTTGTCCACGTAGCGGCCTCATGGCCACGGAACGAATTTGGCACCGTCAGCTTCCAGCTCTTGGCTGTCTTGGGAAGATGTTGGGGTCGTCGCTCCTCCACAGGGCAGCCGGCCACCGGCCGGGCGGGTCGTCGATGCGGAGGCTGGCCATGGCGACGACGTGTGGCCTGCTGCTGCCGACCATCTCGATGGTGATGGACGCGAGGTGACCATCTCCTGGTCACCGAATTCGCAGGCGAGAGCCCAGGTGTGGCCGCCAGCAAGGAAGTCGCTGGACCTGATGGGGTTGCTGACCTTACGCACGCCGGAGCCGACGATCTGAAACTGGTGCGTGCCTCGACAAGCGCCGACCTGTGCGTCGACGACGTATTTTCCGGCGCTGACACCATCGCAGGTCTTGGACTCTTGGCCGGCTCCGAGTCCTTGATCGATCGATCAGCCGTAGGTTTAAAGTCCATTTTACTCCCTGAACAAGTGGTTCACTTTACCCCTGATTTATTTTTCCGCTTCTTCTGGACCTCAAACAAAATCAAATCGGACAAAACACCCCCCGGCCGGCACACATGTGGCACAGTCACGCGGTTTGAGGGATGGGGCCTACTGTCAGGTTTCTCTCTCTCTCTCTCTCTCGCCACCAACCGAAGGGACGGTCGTCGCCGGCGACGGCGAGCGGCGGGAAGCGCCTCCTCGCGACGGCGACAGCCCGGCCACCACGAGCTCCCGCAGCGGAGCGCCTGCTGGGCCCCGCCGAGGCAGAAGGCGCGGGAGGCGACGGAGAGGAGGAGGTGGGTGGAGGTGCCGAGTCGGGGTGGAATAGTGGATCGTGGTGGCACGTGGTGACAGGGAGTGGTTCCTGGGTGTGGCTGGTGGGTACGGTGTGGTGTGGTTGGGTGTGTGGTTGTATGGGTGGCGTGGCTTGCTAGGTGCTGTTGACCGCTGCGGCGTGCATTGCGGCTGTCGGCTGTGGCCGCTCCCATGCCGTGCTTCTCGCGTGTTCGCTGGACGGCTGTGCTGGGCTGCGGGGTCGCTTGAACCTGGCCGCGCTCTTTCCTCGCAGTGCCGGTCCTGTACTGTTGTTCTCGCGCCGCCTGCGTTGCTTGCTGCCGCAGCGCCCCGCCGCGCAGCCTGCTCCAGCACCCGCCCGCGTGGGCCCGCTCCGGTGGCCCTGCTGCGCCCGTGAGCCTCCCCTTCTGCTCGCGCTCACCCCGGGCCCCGCTCGCGCCTAACTGCGTCGGCCCGGCCCGCCACTGCCTGGCCTTGCCTGCTTCGCCCAGCTCACCCCCCTCCCCCGGCTCGCCACTCCTCCAGCCGGTCGGCCTCGCCGAGCCCTGGCCTTGGCCAGAGGCTGCGTGGGGCTGAGTGGCCGCCGGCCCAGCCTCAATTAGAGAGAGAGAGAGAAACCTGACAAGGGGGCCCCACCCAGGTCAAAACCGCCGTTGACTAGTGCCACATAGCAGCGGGGGGAGAAAAACCAGCCAGGGGGGTGTTTTGTCCGGTTTGGGTTTGTTTGAGGGGTAAAAGAAGCGAAAAAATAGATCAGGGGGTAAAGTGAACCACCCACTTTATCAGGGTTAGTAAAATGGACTTTTCTATATGGTACTCCTTCGCAAAGCAAATCCCCTCAGCTATAATACTTTCGCAGATTTTTTTTTCATCTATGTTATTGCATGTTGAGAATTTTTTTCCAAACGAACAGCTAAATCCAGGAGTCTCCCACTTTTTGACCTGCCTAGCTAAATCCAGGAGTCCTCCCACTTTTTGACCTGCCTTCGCTAGGAAGCACATCGACTTAAAAAACATGTGTTACAATGGGCGAGGACGCCTGGTCTATGGGTGTACACCCTATATGGTAAGTACTATTAAATAAAAAGTTAAAACACTCTAAAAATATTTGGCAGTTTGGCTAGGGTGGAGTTCATCCACGGTGTCCTTGCCCTTCCTGGCGCCCTTGCCATATTTCTCGCAAAAGTACCGGTCGAAGACGCAGTACGGATCCAGCCCGGAGCTGTTCTCGTCGTCAGTGTCGCCTTCTTCTCCTTTGGTGGCAGTCCGGCCATGGCACGGACCGCCCGATTCTACTCTCGGGCGAGGGCACGCATATCCTCCGCTGCTGGTTCTTCAAAATGCGGGCGCGGATGGCTTCCTCCTCTATGCCGCCCGTGCCGCTATTAGCCCCCTCCGCCGCGATACGGGCCTCGGCAGCGCTTATCCTCTCCTTCCCACGGCGGGCGCCCGGTGCCGGTGGCACTCATAGTCTGCCCACAGGTTAGCTAACGTATGGAGTCACGACGGACAGATCCGTCCGTCAGCCGGGCGTTGTCCTCCCGGGAGCGGCGGAGTGTAATGCGGACTGCCGTTGCCTTCCCCCCACCACGGGATGACACCTCAGTTGACGGACCGGACTGGTCGAGTTCGATCCGCTGCAACATGCCGGAGAAGGGCCGGAGATGAGCTCAGGTGGTGGAGGCGAGTGGAGGGGAGTGGAGTGAAGTGGCTAGGGTTTGCTCAGGCGAGCGGATGGGGACCAATATATGTGGGGTCGGGTGGGCCAGCATGGGACGGGTCCGACGTGGCGGGCGTGCCGGTGCGTCTGGACGCCCCCTCCCCCCCATCCACCCCATATTTGGGCTGGATCGGATATGAGGGGTGCCAATCAGGCCGGGCGTTTGAGGCCCTGTTGAGGCGTCCGTCTGGTCGAAAAATCGTGATAGGTCAGTGACGTGGCCCGCCCGGGCGTTGAGGAGGATTTGGGGTGCCCGACTGTAGATGCTCTTAACTCCAGCTATATATGGTACTCCTTCGCAAAACAAATCCCTCAGCTATAATACTTCGCAGAAAAAAAAACTATCTATGTTATTAAAAAAAGTTCACAAATTTACACGAGTATCCTTCCAACAATTGTTTATCGACTTCAAAAATTGTTCGTGAATTTAAAATGTTCACAAATTTACAAGAATATCCTTCCAACAATTGTTTTTGAATTCAAAAATCTTCGTGAATGTAAAAATGTTCACAAATTCAAATAATGTTTATGGATTAAAAAACATTCATCAATAAAAAAGTGCTTGTTAATTGAAAATATTCATTTTTGTGAATGCGAAAAATATTCACAAATTTCAAAAAATGTCCACGAGTTAGGAAAAAGTTGACCAATTTTTACGTTTTCTTAAAAATTTAAAAGTTCACGAATGTTTTAGAAAATAAATAAATTAAAAATACCTTCGTTAATTTAAAAATTGTCTGAATTTAAAAAATGTCCACGAATTGGAATATGGTTTTGGGTTTCAAAATTGATCATGAATTATAGAAAAGTTCACAGAATGAATATTGAAAAAATACAAAGAAAAGTGAAATGAAAAGAGGAAAAAGAAAAAAAACTAAAAACAAAAAGAAGAAAGGAAAACCAGAATAAAAAAACAAAAAACAAAGAAAAAAAACAGGTTAGGGAGGGAATACCGAAATGGGCCGGTCCATAGAGGGAGGAGCACCCAAGAGGGTACGCGGTAGGTTGTTATCCAACAACCTATCACGAAATAATGAGCTAAGAGCGGCACAACACTGCGGATTAACTCTCCTAAGTCTAGTTTCCTGGCATGTGAAATATGCCACGAGCAGAGCGTGCATAACTTTGAAGCTCATGGTATTGCTAAAATGGCTACTAGCTTGGGAGTGGGACGCCATCGTGGCTCTCTGATCCTCCTAGTAGTAACCAATGTGTCCCCAAAACCTTCGTTGATTAAAAAAAGTGCGCTGTTCTGGAGTATTTAACAAAAAAATACCACAATTCATAAACCGTGTCCATAAGCTACCACTTTACAAATTTAGCCAAAAACTATCATTTTTTATCTAATCTTTAACTAAAAACTACCACATCGACTAAATGAATGATTAGCCAAAAATTAAACCAGATTAGCGCAGCCAGCCGGAGCTAGCTAGCTCACGACGGGCAGCCGGAGCTAGCTAGCTAGCTCACGCGCTTACCGCGGCCGCGCCCAAGCTGCTAGTTCACGAGGGGTACGCAGCCAGAGCAGCTAGCTGGTAGCTCACGCACGCACTGCGGCCAGCCGAAGCTAGCTAGCATGCGCGACCGCCGCTTGCTGCTGCTGCACTTGCCGTCGCTCCCGCTTGCTGTCCGCAGCTGTGCTTGTTCCGCCACCGCCGCTGCTTGCCGTTGCTCCCGCTTGCCGCCGCCGCCGCTGCCGATGCCTCTGCTAGCGCTGCTGCCGCCGCTGCCGCATGCCTCTGTAGCCGCTGCTGCCGCCGCGCTGACGAGCTCGCCGCGGGACTGATTGCTTTTTATTTATTTACAGGGACCCATCACTTTTAAAAAAAATTGTAGGGACCTAATTGCATTTGTAAAGTGGACCTAACGCGTTTAAAATGGATGAATCGGTCGATTTACAGACATGGTAGTTTTTGGGGAAAAATTAGTAAGAAAGTGGTAGTTTCGGCACAAATTTGTAAAGTGGTAGTTTGTGGGCACGGTTTCACGAATTGTGGTAGTTTTCGTTAAACTCTATGTGTGACAAAAAAAAGCTGAACAAAGGTTTCGAAATTGAGGGCCCTGTTCCATGAACGGAACGCCGCACACCCCTAGGCCCGGGCTGGGCTGCGCATTAGTTTTGAGAAGGGGCCACCGGTTGGTTGAATTTGTCGGCTTCATTATGAGATATCTGGCGGACTTGGAGATCATCCTAACATCTCACCAAAGCAAGGCAGAGCAGTGCAGCTTTGGTGTAGGCCTCTGAATGGATTCCATCGACTAAAGTTATGTTGAAAATCAATGTTGACGGGGAAATAGCCCCACAGAAGGAAGGGGCCGGGGCGGCGATGGTAGTATGTCGAGATGGCAAGTGTATTCTCCGTGGTCGTCTGCCCACGTCATCAAAAGATGTGTTGATCTTGGAACGCTCGAAGCAATGGCATGTTCAGAGGCATTAGCCCTCGCGGCCGACCTGAATTTACACGTTTTATTATTGCATGTGATGCGGAACCGGTGATCAAGCAAATCAATGAAGGAAGTAGAGGTATCTATAGCCCTTCAATACAAGAGGTCGAGATTTGACTCATAACTTAACAGGTCCGAATACTCATGAGGGAGAGCGTCAATACGGAGGCTCATAACTTTTAAGAAGTACTTTATTCTAGATCATGGTGCTACACTTGGCTATTACAATTAACAGGTCCGAATTGTGTTATTTTTATGACCAACGTTGTAATAACATAATCATGATTATTTGTGTCATAAAAGTGTATTATTTCTATTTTTGCCCAACGGTGATATAGTTTTAATGCATAAACAGTTGTATGTAATTTTGACCAACGTTGGATTAAAGCATGCAATTGTTGTCATGATCTCACTTCATTGTGGTTTCAGGAGGGTTCCACTTGATGAGTTGCCTCAAGGATGTTCCAACCCTCAGAGGTGATAACTACACTGAGTGGAGAAGAAAGTTGACTTGGCCTTTATTGTGCTGAGGTGGACTGGGTTGTGGACACTCCATAGGCGGTCAAACCAGCAGAGCGCAGTCAGAGATGCAGAGATGATGATGATGCTTGGAACAAAAAGAAAAGGGATCATGCTCCAGTGGAGATGTCATATTCCCTCGAAAACCAAAAGTGGCTCAAGCCAATAAAAGTGCATGGCTTTCAAAAAGAACACAATTGAGAACGCATTGTGGGCTCAATTGCAGAGTGTACTTCCGTAGGAGAGTATCTTGAAAAGATAAAGAGCCAGTTCACTGGTTCTTCAAAGATATATGCTACCCAGTTGCTAAAGCATCTGGTGACACAAACTACACAGGCGGTGGACATGGCATAAGAGAGCACATCCTCAGAATGAGCAACATGGCAGCTAAGCTTAAACCCATGGATGAGGATTTGGAGCTCAAGCTGCACTCCTTGTTCACCGGTCATGGCTTCACTGCCAAAAGAGTTTGACACTTTGTGAAATATAACATGGCGCTGGAAAATGGGACATTGAAAAGACTATAGCCATGTGTGTGCAAGAAGAGAAAGACTTAAAACTTCATGGTGGTTCCTGAACTAGTGAAGGTAATAAGAAAAAGATTATTAATCTAAGTGGCAAAGGTTCCCCTTCAAAACCACATGGAAAAGCTTCCACCCACCATCAGCATAGCAAAAGTCTTTTCCAGTGGACAAAGACACATGTCTCCATTGTAAGCAGACTGGGCAGTACAAGAAGAATTGCCTGTTTGGCTGAAGTCCATAATGGCAAAGAGAGGTAACAGCATTGTTACTTTGTAAAGAATCCTGTATACACAGTTTTCGAAATCTACTTGGTGGATTGACTCAGGTGCAACCGTTCATGTTGCAAATTCATTACAGGGATTCCATTCGACGAGACTAGCAAAGAAGCAAAAGATGCATTGAAGTTGCAAATGGAGTTCAAGCGAAAATTGAAGCTGTCGACGACATCTCCCTCGAGTTAGCTGATGGATTCAAACTTCTTCTTAGAGATGTTTTATATGTTCCTTCATGTCACAGAAACTTGATTAGTGTTTCATGTTTAGACAAAGATCATTATGAATGTTATTTTGGACATGGCAATGTGCCTATGGTTTAATAATGCTTATGTGGGTGATGCTTTACTTCACAATGAGCTTTATTTATATCACTGCATGAAATTTATTCTGTGTAATGTGAATGAGCATGTTTCCGCGTCGAATAAAGAACAAAAGAAAAGAAAGAGAAACTCATGACTCATCGAAATTATGGCACTGTCGCTTGGGCCATATTCGAAGGGAGAATAGAAAGACTAGTTTAAAATGAAATTCTTCCTCCATTAGAGTTTTCAGACATAGAGCAATGCATAGTTTGATTAAAGGAAAGTATGTAAAAAAAATAAAAAGGGTGCAAACGTAGCATAGGAACACTAGAATCATTCACACTGACATTTATGGACCATTTCCAGTGAAAAGTGTGGATGGTAGACTCGTTCATAACATTCACAGACGATTACTCCCGACGATGGTTTAATTTATACCAAAAGAAAGATCTGAAGCGTTGGATAAACTTAAAAATTCAAAGCTGAAGTTGAAAATCAGCATGATAAAGGAATAAAGATAGTCAGGTCTGACCGTGGAGGGGAGTACTACGGTCGCATACTCCATATGGCCAAGTCCCTGGACCTTTTGCAAGTTCTTACAGGAGACTGGCATAGTGGCCCAGTATAATGCCGAGCGAGCCTCAACAAAATGGAGTAGCTGAAAGGCGTAACCGTACACTTATGGATATGGTGCGAGTATGATGAGTTATCCACCTTGCCATGGGATTATGGATGGAGGCGCTTAAACACGCCATTCACATTCTCAATAGAGTAACAAGCAAGTCGGTGCCCAAAACACCGTACGAGCTGTGGAAGGAAGGGTACCCTCTCTACAGCACTTGAGAGTCTGGGGGAGCTCAGCTGAGGCAAAAGTGTTTAATCCAAATATTGCAAAGTTAGATCCCAAAACAGTCAGTTGCCAATTCATTGGCTATCCTGATAGATCAAAATGTTTTGTTTCTACATTCAGATAGATACACAAAGTTTGTAGAAACAAGACATACAGTCTTCTTAGAGGACGAATGATGAGGGGGGAGTATGGTAGCTTGGAAAAATTGATCTGAGGAGAAGGGTGCATGCACCTAATCCGATGATCAGGAGCCATTTTTCTCACTACCTGTTGTACCTGCACCGACAATCCCTGAGGTGCGGTGCAAGCACCTGTTGCAACTCCACCCATGAAACTAGGGAGAAGATCCGGAACCTGTCCCTCAGGAGCCGACAAACCCGTGTTGAGATGAAAGGGGGAGCAACAACCACTTTTAGAAGATGTGCCAGAAGTTGAGGCCCTTAGAAGGTCTACAAGACACAAAAAGTCAGCTATTTCTACTAATTATAAAGTTTATAAAACGGAAATAGTGAATACGGAAAAAGATCCCACTCATTTAGAAGAAGCCATGAAGCCTCACTCATTGAAGTGGCTAGAGGCAATGGAAGACGGATGAAATCGATGAGTTCCAAGATGTTTGGGACTTAGAGGATATTCCTAAAGGAGCCAAAACAGTAGGCTATAAATGGGTCTACAAAACTAAGTATGACTCAAAGGGAATATAGAAAAGTATAAAGCACGACTTGTGTAAAAGGATTTACACAAAGAGAAGAGATAGATTACAATGAGACTTTTTCCCCAGTCTCGTGTAAGGATTCCTTCAGAATCATAATGGCATTAGTTGCGCATTTCGATTTAGAGCTACATCAAATGGATGTAAAGACGGCATTTCTGAATGGGGATTTAAAGAAAAAGTTTACATGAAACAATTCAAGGGTTTAATATGGAAGGCAAGGAAGATATGGATGCCGCCTGGAGAAATCCATATGGATTAAGACAAGCCTCTAGACAGTGGTATCTAAGTTTAATGAAACCATTAAAAGTTTTGGATTTAAAGAGAATATTAAGGACAACTGCATTTATGCAAAGTTTAAAAATGGGAAATATATTTTCCCAATATTGTATGTGGATGATATCTTGCTTGCAGTGAGTGAGTCTGCTACAAGAAACAAAGAAGTTCTTGTCCTCAAATTTTGACATAACAGATCTTGGTGAAGCATCATATGTTTTGGGCATAGAAATTCACCGAGATAGGAAAAATGGAGTTCTAGGACTAGCAGAAGGCATATTTAGAAAGGTTCTTAAAAAGTATAATATGCATGCGAGTAAAGCCACACCTCCTCCTATAGTCAAGGGCGACAGTTTTGGGAAATTCCAATGTCCCAAGAATCAGTACGAGATCGATCAATGAAAAGCAGTACCATATGCTTGGCTGTTGGAAGCTTACAGTATGCACAGTGTGCACTCGCCCTGACTTAGCTTTTATCACCGGGGTACTCCGTAGATATCAAGACAATCCAGGCATAGAGCACTGGAAGATGGTAAAGAAAGCATTGCGTTATGCGCAAGGCACGAAGGACCTCATGCTAACATACAGAAGATCTTGATTCCCTAGAGATAGAGGGTATTCAGACGCAGATTTTGCGGGGGACAGAGATGATAGAAAATCCCGTCAGGATACGTGTTCACTCTTGCTGGAGGGGCTATTTCGGGAGAAGCTCCAAACAGTCCATAGTTGCATCGTCCACGATGTATGCAGAATTCATACATGTATAAGGCCACGGGGCAGGCGATATGGTTAAAAAATTTTATACCCGATTGAAAGTGGTAGATTACATTCACAACACTAAAGATGTACTGTGACAACCAGCCCGCAGTATTTATGCTCACAACAATAGTACGGTAAAATGCGCCAAACAATACCCACACAAAACACCACAACCAACCCTCACCCACCCCCACTCCCAACCAAAACTCCATCAACAAACACACCCCCCAAACACCCACAACCCCCACAAAACCCCCCCACAACCCCAACAACCCCAACCCCCTCCTCAAACAAAAAACAACACTCCAAACAACATTACCACAAAAACAAAAAAATACCAACCCCCACCACCCCCAACACAACCCCACCCCACACCCAACAATCCCCCACACCCACAAATCAAACGACAAAATGACCCCCCCCACCATAATAAACACACCAACCAATACAAACAAAGAACCCATTCAAGAAAACCGCAAGCAAACCCCCCCCAACCCAACCCAGTATAACACAAAAACCACCCCCCACACCCACCCACCCCAAAAAACCCCAACCAGGCAAGCCAAACACAAACACACCACAAAAACACCAAAAAAAAACAATTAACCTAGGGAAAAAAACCCCCATCAAATCCCCACACAACCAAGACCACCATAACAAAATAAATTACCACAACACACAACAAACCACAAACAAACAAACCAAAGCCACGCCCAAAACCCACCCCACATCAACACCATACCACCACCCACACCAAACAACACCCCCAACCCCCCCACCAACCCACCACCCCACACCAACCTTAACACATAAACAACCCTCAAAACACAACAAACTATATCCCAAAAAACTACAAACCCTCACCCCCCAACCCACATAAACCCACAACACCACCACAAAATTCCACAACTCAACAACACACCAAACCCAACAACCACCCACCAAACCAAAAAGCCCACAAACCCCCCAACAAATCCACAACCCAAACAACAACTCTCACACCCCCCCCAAAATACCCCCAACAAACAACCCCCCCCAACCCCCCCACAAAAAACCCCCCCCCCCCCCCCCCCCCCACCCCCCCCCCCCCCCCCCCCCCAAACCCCACCCCCCCCCCAATGCTGCCAAAACAATAGAGATAAGGTATTATGTTGTGAAAGATAAAAATCCAGGATCACATCTATAAGTCTAGAGCATAAAGAGACAAAATGATATGCTTGGATCGCTCACGGAAGGCTTACCACCCAAGGTGTTCAAGGAACACTAGCCGGCATGGGTTTAAGGGAAAGCCTATGATTCCTGGATCATGAGAGGCCCAAAAGGAACAGTTTTTGTTTCAAACCCAGAGAGGAGAGGTATGTTGTTTAGCTGTCTGTATGTTCTATCGGCAATGAGCTGTGACGATAAAACATGTTCTAGTATTGATCCGTGATGAAACTTAGTAAAGTATAAAGTTAAAAGGAAGGTCTGAGACTAAGGGGGAGAATGTTAGGTTGATCTCTCTCCCGTTCGAGCCTCAACGGTATCGAACGATGCCTGCATCGCGGCCATGCTCGGGGGCGCGCCCAAACAAAACAGGTTTGGTGGGCCCCTATCGCCAAGAGAGTGCTTAATATAAAGATGTGGTGCGGGGCACGCCATCACGAAGATTGACCGTGCAAACCCCAATGACCACCAACGCCCCAACCGCATCTAGGGTTGCGACCTAGGCCGATAGGAAGCCTCCATCACCGCCGCCACCCTCGCCCACTCTCTGCAGTCACCATTCATTCATGGCCACTCGGCGGGGGGATATAACACAAAGTGAAGGTCAGGACTACGGAAGTCTCTAGCCTACTCCGATCTAAAGGTTCTATCACCCATCTCATCAAAAGGGTGTTGATATTGGACACGCTCGAACAATGGCCATGTTCAGAGCAATTAGCCGTCGCAGCCGACCAGAATTTAACGTTTTATTATGATGTGATGCGGAACCGGGATCAAGCAAATCAAGGAAGGAAAGTTGACAGGTGGTATCTTATAGCGAATATCAGTTTCGAGCCCGGTGGGTTCACAGCTGGATCCCTATATCTATGTCGTCCAGCGGCGGGGTGGGAGCACGCCTTTAGCTGTATTTCAGCACCGTATTCGTTCAGAAAAAGGACAGGACACCAGAAGCATGATTGTCACGGCGCGTAGCACTGTGCGTCCGGACCAGAAGTATGCCACACGGCTCAGCCTTGTCTCTTGAGTCACCTTGAGCCGTCCCAGGCCGACAGCATGGCCCAAACGGCAAAACGGAAATCCATGGCAAAATACGCCCTCATGCCCTCGTCTCCCACCCCTCCCACCAAGACTATCACTCGTTCAAAAATATCCAGCCGCCAAGGGGACTGCCAGTGTGGCACCCATTCTTAATTCTTATACTGCCACCCCATCTCTTGCCACCGCGATAACAGCCACCCGAGTAGTCTTGAAGTGAATCGAGTCTTCAGCAAGCAAATGAATACTTGTATGGTAAGATCAGTGCCGTAAGCAACCCACAGCACAAGTAGTAACTCATCAAACATTATTACATAGGTTCCAGGGAAATTTTTTGGGCACTAATGATTAGTTCTCATCACTCCTCTCGAAGTGAGGAACAAAGCGTGAGAGCAAGCTCAATAAACACACTAGAAAATCATCGGAAAACTACGTCAATAAAAATATACATAAAGTCATACTTATTTTGCAGCAACACCCAAAGGCCTGTGCATGTGGCCGACGGTATGCCCTTCAATCGACAACTCTGCATCTGCCGGGCGTCAGGGCTTCTCAGCGAATCATCTGTCAGGGCATGTAGTTCATTTGTGCCCCTGCGCCGACATATACTGCAAAATTTAGTGCGCTTATTGAGGGGCGTGTTTGGTTGGGGCCCATGCCAGCCCTACCAAAACGATGGGCTTGCCAAAATTTTGGACAATGTATTTGGCCGCCAGGGCCCGCCCACAGGTTGCTGCCCCCAGAACATGAAAGGGTGGGACCAAATAAATTGAGCAGGGATCCAGAAAATTGGCTGTGATCCAAACTGTAAGGGCATCTAGTGCCCATTAGTGATTTGGGTATTGAAGGACTTATAGGTTAAGGGACTAAGCGTTTGTGAGTGTGACACAGGTCTAATAAGTCTATGAGGAGTTTGTGATTTACGAGAATGTCGACCCCTAAATGAATGTCTTCAACTGAAGAATTTGGTTGTCTTGAAGACTTGAAAAAAGTGAAGAAATTGGTGTGACCCGCAAAGACTTGATATTCATGCGGGAGGATATGAAGCGTGGAGACTTTGTTTTCGTATTTCATTTTCTTCTTTCTTGATCATAGGAAACACGTAATGCTTAAAGGGGGGGTCGAGGGTAAAAACTAAGGGAAAAGTTCCAAGTGATGCTCAACTCCAAAATCCTACACCTAACCCAATCCCTTTCGAGTGACACAAGTGAAGCCATTGGAAAATTCATACAGTTTAGTAAATCTTCAGGAAGAGACGAATGTATTCTGTTTCTCCTGAGGAAATTTTTTCTGACTGAGGAAGTTAGAATTCGCAGTGCGGATTGCCTACAGTGAGGATATGATAGCCCTGAGGAATTGATACTCAAAAATTTACCGACCGGTGACTGTGCTAAGCGCCAAGCTGTCCAAAAAATCTACCCACCTAACGTCAAATCATTGAAGGGGCATTATGTCTTATCATGTAGGCTTGCTCCCTAGGCTATAAATAGCGCCCTCTTAACACTAGCTGGTTGGTGCCTGCTCCGAGAGATAGATTGACAATTGTCATTAGAGAATCCCAGATACATCCAAAGGGAACTTTGAGCGAAATCATCAAGTGAGGAAAAACCCAAAAACCCAAAAACCTACAACAACCCAAAGTGATTGAGCATCAATGAAGAGATGAAGAGATTGTTACTGTGTGGTGGAACCGACGCTTGTACCTGTGAGGGACTGTGCATCTCCAGGCCGGTTTAGGCGTCATGGTCTAGAGCATCCAAGAGGAAATTGTGGATTGCCGAGTGAGACGAGTATGTGAAGGTTGGAAGTCACCTGAAGACTTTACCACGAAGTGGTGTTGGGCGCAAGGTCGGTGACCTTAGCTCAAGGAGAAGAATACGGTGAGAATAGGTGTCCTGGACGTGTTGGTCCTCAGGGTTTTTTTTTTAAGGTATCCTAGACGCTCAACCAGACGTAACAACTGTCACAGCAGTGTTGGAAATGGTCTACCAAATCAGTGTCTTCACCGAGCTACTGGTTCTATTCCTCAACCCTTTCATTTCCTCGCCAATATTGCTATGTATTGATCATTACGTTGTTTGAAGACGTTGTCTGAAGAATTTCTCAATTTCCTTTCAGTTCAAAATTCTGCCGTCAGTTGTTTCAGCCTGCTTACCTGGTTACGACTACTCGTACTATGATGGCTTGTTTTCATTTAACATGAGCGTGCTATCTGCTCTGTTATTGCTTGCATCTTTGCGGACTTGTTCCGCTGCTAAGTAGTTCGTTAGCTTAGGAATTTTGCCTCAACTTGAAAGCCTTCAGTGTTACGAATTTTTTGTAAAAATCGCCTATTCACCCCCCTCTAGTCAATATAACGCACTGTCAATTGTATCAGAGCAGATACTCCCTGTTATGGTGTTGATTTTGGTTAACCACCTGGTAGTTTTAGTTATGTCGAATTCGGCTAGTGATCAGGTCCAGCTGGTGTTCCTACCTTCGAGGGATGGATGGGACTTACCCTATGGGAAGAACAAGATGCGCAGCATCTTGAGGCAATTGACATACGACCTCTGGGTATGTTGTGGAAAAGGGTGG
>CM022299.1:64931653-65016293 GCA_011799875.1 Thinopyrum elongatum
TGCTCGCTGATGTTGCTTGAATTACGTCGGTATTTCCCCAAAGAGGAAGGGATGATGCAGCACAGCAACGGTAGGTATTTACCTCAGTGATGAGACCAAGGTATCAAACCAGTAGGAGAACCAAGCAACACTACGTAAACAGCACCTGACACAAAGAACAAATACTTGCAACCCGATGTGTTAAGGGGTTGTCAATCCCTCTCAGGTAACGGCGCCAGAAATTGGCAAACGGACGTGAGAAAGTTGTAATAGATTGATAGATGCAAATAAAAGCAAATAATCAGCGATGTATTTTTGGGTTTTTGATAATATAGATCTGAAAATAAAAGTGGCGAATAAATAAAAAGGCAAATAACAAAATAGATCTGAAAATATATGATGAGAAAATAGACCCGGGGGTCGTAGATTTCACCAGTGGCTTCTTTCGAGAAAAAAAGCATACGGCGGGTAAACAAATTACTGTTGGGCAATTGATAGAACTTCAAATAATTATGACGATATCCAGGCAATGATCATTATATAGGCATCACGTCCAAGATTAGTTGACCGACTCCTGCCTGCATCTACTACTATTACTCCACACATCGACCGCTATCCACCAGCATCTAGTGTATAAGTCTGACGAGAAACGGAGTAATGCAATAAGAACGATGACATGATGTAGACAAGATCATTATGTAGAAATAGACCCCATCTTGTTATCCTAATAGCAACGATACATACTTGTCGGTTCCCTTCTGTCACTAGGATCAAGACCATAAGATCGAACCCATCACAAAGTACCTCTTCCCATGGAAGAAAAAATCGATCTAGTTGGCCTAACTAAACAAAAGATTCGAAGAAGAAATAAGAGGCTATAAGAAATTATGCTATAAGAGATCAAAAGACTCAAATAACTTTCATGGATAAAAACATAGATCTGATCAAAACTCAAAGTTCATCGGATCCCAACAAACACACCGCAAAAAAGAGTATATCAAATAGATTCCAAGAGACCATTGTATTGAGAATTAAAAGAGAGAGACACTACTAGGAAAAAGCCTAACAGTAACGCGGGTATTTGGTGTATCAGTAGCGCGGGTCCGCGCTACTGATACGGCGCTCTACAGCTTACGTTTAGCAGTAGCGCATTTTGACACGCGCTACTGCTATACCTGCTTAGCAGTAGCGCTTTCAAACTAGCACTACTGCTAAGTGCTTTAGCAGTAGCGTTTTCCGTCCAGCGCTAAAGAACGCTACTACTATATTTTCTCATATCTTTTTTTTTGCTACGTATTTGGGATTTTTTGTACATGTTTTATACAGTATTCTTATCATATCATAAAAATGCAATATGCTCATCATATCATACACATAATAGTCTCATCATATCATCCAACACAAATCATGTCGTCGCATCATAATCATGATATAGCTATACAAGTTACATGACATGTCTCATCATACATAATGAGTACTTCTTGAGGCGTGTTCGTATCCCTCTCTCACAAATAGGCGTCTGCCGCCGCGTAGACGTTGCAATCACCAGAACCTGTCCTTCATCGTTGATAGCCATGTTTCCTATGATTAAACTAGTCAATTAATTATAGACCTAATAAAATGAATAATGACATAAAAAAAGGCCAATGTTTTGCAGGAATGTTGATTCATTCCCGTTGCGGCAAATCCCGGGCACTCGATATGTCCTAGTTTGTAGCACAGTATGCCAAATCACGGAAAATTTCGGCATGACCTTTGCTACAAACTGGACAAATAGAGCGCCTGAAATTTGCCGGAATGGAAATGAATCAACATTTCGTAAAACATGGGCCACTCGGAATCATTCCCTGCAAATAACAAAAGGCCACTTGGGCACAATCGAACCACTTCAATGTTGCATATAACAGGACCACTTAAGAACATGTACTGAGCAACACAAAAGTAGATAAACATGAGCAAACACTATTGAGGAATTTGCATATAACATGACCACTTCAAATTGCATCTCCTAGTGTTTGACACTTCAAGAAAATCTGAGTAAATAGCATAAAAACTACTACTTTACAGGTTAGGGTTCCAAAAAACTACCAAATTATTTTTTTCGCTGATAACTACCAAGTCAGGGGTCGGCTGTTTCAAAAAAACACAAAACCTCGTTGTTAGCGATTTAAGTCGTTTTCTGACAGGTCGGACCCACTCCTAAACATTTGTTTGTTTGACTGTTTTTGTTGACCGTTAACTTACATGTGGGTCCCACATGTAAGTTCTCTCTTCTTCCTCTTATTTTTTCTTCTCTCCCTTTCCACCACCTCCACCACCTGCCGCACCGCAAGCCAGGTCCGACCGCGGGACGGGCCGCAGCACGAACTGCCGCGCCGCAGCACGAACTGCGCGCCGCCACTGGAACTCCCGTCTCCTCCGCGCCGTCGCACGTCGCCGGCAACCGCTTCGCATCGCCGCATTGACCCCTGCCCCGCATCGACATCGAGCCGCCTTCTGCCGGCGCCCTCGTCCACGCACCGGGAGAGCACGCCGGAGCTTGGGCACCAGGAGGTGGAGGCTGAGCTCCCTCGCCAGCCCCTCTGCGGCTCAAAGGAGGGCTCCGCCCAACGCCGGAGCGCCTCCACCCTCCACCTAGCCGGCTCCTCCTGTTCTAGAACGAGGGAGGATGGAGGGGAGAGGCCAGCGGTCAGCGACCTGCTTCCGGCAAGCTTCGATGCAGGGGCGCATAGTTGATGCCCATCGATTTCATCGGGTCGAGGCAGGCGGCCGGCGGCGCTGGTATCCCGGCGAGGGGAGGAAGGCGGGGAGGCGCAGGGCGAAGGACCAGAGCAGATCCGGCGACTCCCAGGCGCGGCGGCTCGCCGCAGGCTGGCGACGGGCGACTGCATCGGGAGGGTGGGATCTTCTGCCTCCCGATATGATCGAAGGAAGAAGACAGATCGAAGGAAGAAGACAGGAACGAGTAGAGAAATTAGGGATTTTGTTTTTTTGTATTGGGGATTTTTGTGAGGCTGACACATGGGTCCCATTTGTCATAACGTGCAGCTTAACGGTCCACTCTATCAGTTTTCTTTACATGCGGGCCCCAACTGTCATAATGATGATCAATTGTAAAGCACCGAGCGTTTTGTGTTTTTTGAAACAGCCGACCCCTGACTTGGTAGTTATCAGCGAAAAAAAAATAATTTGGTAGTTTTTGGAACCCTAACCCGTAAAGTAGGAGCTTTATGCTATTTACTTAGAAAATCTACACAAATCTCATGCTCTCTCAAACTCAATCAAAAACCAAATATAGATGGATGAACCTAGAAACCTAGAACCCTTACATATTTCTGTCCTAAATTGCTGTCCTAATAAAAATTATGTCCTAATATAAATTATTAAGCTTAGAACTCAATTTCTGTCCTAAATTTCAAATATGAACCCTAGAACTAATTCAATTATGTCCTAAATTTCTATCATAATAAAAAAATCAGTAAAAATTAAGAACCTAGTAGACTTGCAGCACTGATAGAAATTTATATTTTTATACTGAATTTTTCTCTAAAACTAAACCCTACTGCCCTAATTAACATCTAATTCAAAAACTAAGTTAGAACCTACTGCCCTGACTAAATTTTTGCTCTAACCTAGCCAACTAATTAACCTAGTAGTTAACCTAATGAACCTAATTAACCTAGCTAGTAACCTAGTTAGTAAACCTAGCTAGTTAACCTAGTTAACTAGATATAACCTATTAAACTAGTTAACCTAGCTACTAGTCTTGCAAATGTTTGTGATATGCCTGAGAGAGAGAGGAGGGGTGGGGGCTTACAGAGGATGGCTCCGGTAGTGGCGAGGGAGACAGGGGCGTCTTCGGTGACGGCGAGGGAGGCAGTGGCGGCGAGGGTGGCTCCGGTGGAGGCAAGGGTGGCTCCGGTGGCGTTGATGAGGCCGCGCGGCTCCGGTGGCGTCGGGGGCGGCTCCAGTGGCGTCGACGGCGCGCGGCTCTGGTGGCTCCGGGGGCATCGACGTCGGCAGGAGACGGCGACGAAGTGAGGCGACTGGCGGGCGAGGGATTTGGGGGAGAGTGGTGGCGGGGGGGGGGGGGGAGAGGGGGGAAACCGCGCGGGGGTTAATCAAACGTAGCGGTAGCGCTGGTAGGCAAAAAGCGCTATAGCTAAGTTAGCTATAGCACTTGTTACAAAAACGCTCTAAGCTATAGGAAGTAGCTATTTATTTTCCTTTTTCTTTTTCTTTTTCCTTTTCCTTTCTTATAGCGGGGGTCAACAAAACGCGCTGCTGCTATATTATCTATAGCGCCTGTCCTGAACAGACGCTACTGCTATGCCTTTCTCCTTTATTTTTCTAATTCTTTTATTTTTCTTTACATTTTCCTTTTTTCCTTTCTCCTTTTTCTATTTCTTTCATTTTCATTTACTTTTCTATTTGTTTTTCATTTTATTTTATTTTCATTAGCAGTAGCACTTTTCTTAGAAAAACGCGCTGTTACAATAAGCTTAGCAGTAGCGCGTTTTCCCAAGATCGCTACGACTATTCCTAGCCTGCTCGCAACAGTGTGGGAATTTTAGTAGTAGTGCGTTCTCCAGCAGAGGCGATACTGCTACACTCATATCTGTAGCGCGGTTTGTTTACACGCGCTACGGGTAAGTAGCAGTAGCGCTTGCTTTTAACATGCACTACTAGTAAGATTCTGTGTATAAGGTTTTCCCTAGTAGTTATAGGAAGCCATCTAGCTACTGCCTACGGACCCGTAGGTCTACAATGAACTACTATGCATCATCGGAGAGGCACCAATGAGGATGATGAACCCCTCCGTGATGGTGTCTAGATTGGATCTGTGGTTTCTGGAACTTGCGGCGGCTGGAATTGATTTTCGTCGACTCCCTGGGTTTGGAATATTGGGGTATTTATAGAGCAAATAGGCGGTGCGGGAGGTGGCCGAGGCGGGCAAAACCCACCTGGGTGCGCCTGGGCCCCCAGGCGCGCCCTGGTGGGTTGTGCTCCCGGAGCCCTCCTTAGGTACTTTCTTGGCCCAACTTGTGTCTTCTGGTCCAGAAAATCACCAAAAAGTTTTGCTGCTTTTGGACTCCGTTTGTATTGATTTCCTGCGAAGTAAAAACGAAGCAAAAACAACCGGCACTGGGACTATGTCAATAGGTTAGTCCAAAAAATGATATAAAGTGCTATAAAATGATTGTAAAACATCCAAGAATGATAATATAACAGCATGGACCAATCAAAAATATTAGATACGTTGGGGACATATCAGCATCTCCAAGATTAATTCCTGCTCATCCTCGAGGAGGTAATGATAAAAACAGAATTTTTGATGTGGAATGCTACCACATGTTCATCACATATTCTTTTCTTTGAACATGGACATTTGGACTTTTATATGATTCAAAGCAATAGTCTAGTTTTGACATGAAGATTTCAATCCTCAAGCATATCAACAAGCAACCATGTCTTTCAAAATATCAACACTAAAGCAAGTTATCCCTAGCCCATTATGCTCAATCATTAATCCATTCATGAAACACACTCGCATATTAGTACACACAATGCACAAGTACGATCATAGTGCCCTTAGTTGGTGCTTTATAAGAGAAGATGGAAACTCAAAATAAAAATTGCATAAAGTAAAAGAAATGCCCTTCGCAGAGGGAAGTAGGATTGTTAGAGGACCAGAGCTCAAAGCGAAAAAAGTAGAGATAAAACATTTTGGGTGGCATGCTTTTCCTGTCAACGAAAACGATCGAGTAGTTCCACTACTTTCCATGCTAGATATATATAGGTGGTTCCCAAACAGAAAATAAAGTTTATTCCTTTTTACACCATACTTTCACTTTCCATGGCTAGCTGTATCCACGGGTGCCCTCCATACCAACACTTTCCAAGGAATTTATTATTGAAACATAAAGTAAATTCATTTTTCATTTCGGGACTGGGCATCCTAATACCTTTGCCGTACTCTCGTGCAATGACAAGTGAATAAACACTCATCTTGAGAATAACACATCTAGCAGGAGATATATCAGTCACCCCCTACATTTCATGAGCGGTACGAGCACACAAAAGAGAAATTTATTTTGAAATTAGAGATGGCACATATAAATTTGCTTAGAACAGCACGAAATACCGCATATAGGTAGGTATAGTGGACTCATATGGCAAAACTGGTTTAAGGATTTTGGATGCACAAGTACTGATCATACTTAGTGCAAATGAAGGCTAGCAAAAGATTGAGAAGCATCCAACCAAGAAACGAAAAATCTCATAAGCGAACATTAAGCATAACTAACACCGAATAATGCACCACAAGTAGGATGTAATTTCATTGCATAACTATTGACTCGTGCTTGCATAGGGAATCACAAACCTAACACCAATATCTTCTAAAGCATAATACTCATCAACATGACTCACATATTATATCAACATATCGCAAAACTATTACAAGGAATCAAGTTTATTTTGTCCAATGATTTTCATGAAAGTTTTATTATATCCCTCTTTGTCTCTTGAATATCTATCACTTTGGGACTAATTTTATATGTTGCTTTTGATAGCTCAAACAAATCTAAGTGAAGAACATGAGCATAAAATTTTTCTTCTCTCAAAATAATTTAAGTGAAGCAAGAGAGAATTTCTAAAAAAATAATTCTAACTCTCAAATAAATCTAAGTGAAGCATGAGAGCATTTCTTCAAAAATACTAAAGCACACCGTGCTCAAAAAGATATAAGTGAAGCACTAGAGCAATTTCATAGCTCATAAAGATTTAAGTGAAGCATAGAGAGCAATTCTAACAAGTCATAGCATAATTTTGGCTCTCCCAAATAGGTGTGTACAGCAAGGATTCATGACTAAAAATAAAAAATAAAACAAGTAAAGACTCATATCATACAAGACGCTTCAAGCAAAACTCATGATATGTGACGAATAAAAATATAGCTCCAAGTAAAATACCGATGGTCGTTAGAAGAAAGAGGGGATGCCACTCGGGCATCCCCAAGCTTAGTTGCTTGCTTCTCTTTGGATAATGGCTTGGGATGCCATGGGGCATCCCCAAGCTTAGGCTCTTCTTACTCCTTATTCCTTCATCTATCGTGATCTCACCCAAAACTTGAAAACTTCAATCACACAAAACTTAACAAAACCTTCGTGAGATCCGTTAGTATAAGAAAATCAATCTTTACTTTAAGTACTGTAGAAAACCCATTCAAATTTTTTTCTTGCATTATATATACTGTATTCTAACTTTAACATGGCTCATACCCCCCGATAAAAACCATAGATTCATCAAAATAAGCACACAATGCAAAGAAACAGAATATGTCAAAAACAGAACAGTCTGTAAAGATGCGAATTGTTATCATACTTATGTAACTCCAAAAATTCTGAAAAATTAAGACAACAGAGGAAATTTGTATATAAATCTTGTGTAAAAACTTCAAAATTTTTTGTCGCTTCTATGAATTTTAAAAATTATTTTACTGGATACAAAAGTTTCTGTTTTCCAACAAGATCAAATCAACTATCACAAAAGCTATCCTAAAGGCTTTACTTGGCACAAACACTAATTAAAACACAAAAAACACAATCATAACAGTAGCATAATTGTGCAAACACCCAAGAACAGAAAAAAAAGACAAAAATAAATTTTATTCATTGGGTTGCCTCCCAACAAGCGCTATCGTTTTACCCCCTTAGCTAGGCATAAAGCAAAGATCTAAGTGTTGTCATCTTTGTTTCTAGATCCATAAGATGCCCTCATGATTGATTCATATGGTGGCTTAATTCTTGTTCTAGGGAAGTATTCCATACCCTTTCTCAAAGGAAATTGGAATTTGATGTTCCCTTCTTTCATATCAATCACGGCACCTATAGTGCGCAAAAACGGTCTACCAAGAATAATTGGACAAGACAGATTGCAATCAATATCAAGAACAATAAAATCTATGGGCACATAATTTCTATTTGCAAGAATAAGAACATCATTAATTCTACCCATAGGCTTTTTAATAGTAGAATCCGCCAAGTGCAAATTTAAAGAACATTCTTCAATATCGGTAAGACCAAGCACATCACATAAAGATTTCGGAATTGTAGAAACACTAGCACCCAAATCACATAAAGCAAAACACTCATAATTTTTAATCTTGACTTTGATAGTAGGTTCCCATTCATCATGTAATTTTCTAGGAATTGAAATCTCTAATTCCAACTTTTCTTCCAAAGCTTTCATCATAGCATCAACAATATGTTTAGTAAAAGCTTTATTTTATTCATAGGTATGGCGTGAATTTATCATGGATTGCAACAAAGAAATACAATCAATCAAAGAGCAATTATCATAATTAAAGTCTTTGTAATCCAAAAGAGTGGGCACATCACTAGTTAAAGTTTTGACCTCTCCAAACCCACTTTTATCCATTTTCTCAACAAGATTTTCACCCTCAAAATTATCGGGACACCTTCTAGCTAAAGTTGACTCTTCTTCACTCCCTTTTTCATCAATTTTAATTTTACTAAATAAGGAATCAATAGAAGAAACACCAATCACTTCAAGATCTTCATCATTTTTATGAAAGCAATCACTTGAAAACCCTTTAAAAAAAAATTCTCTTCTAGCTCTAAGCATAGCCGTTCTTTTCTTACTTTCATCCATAGAAACATATAAAGCTTTAACTGATTCCTCAACCTTAGGCACAAAAATTTTCATCTTGAGATTTTCTACATCATGAGAAATTCTATCAACGGTTCTAGACAAATCATCAATGTTACTCAATTTTTCTTCCATCGTAGTATTAAAATTCCTTTGAGCATTGATAAATTCTTTAATATTATTCTCAAAATCAGAGGTATTTCTATTACTATTATAAGAAGGATTACCATAGGAATTACCATAATTATTAGAGTAATTACTAGGAAAAGGCCTAGGATTAAAATTACCTCTATAAGCATTGTTATTGAAATTGTTTCGAGAGATAAAATTCACATCTACGGCATCACTATTTTGCTCAATCAAAGTAGACAAAGACACATCATTAAAATCAACAGGAGCACTTTTATTAGCAACCAATTTCATAAGAGCATCAACTTTCTTATTCAAAGAAGAAATTTCTTCAACCACCTTTTTACTAGTAGGAGCTCTTTCGGTATGCCATTGTGAATAATTTGCCATAATACTGTCTAGCAACTTAGTAGCTTCACCCAAAGTAATTTTCATAAAAGTACCACCCGCGGCGGAATCTAAAATATTTTTAGAAACAAAATTCAATCCCGCATAAATTTTTTGTATGATCATTCAAAGATTTAAACCATGAGTAGGACAATTTTTTAGCATCAATTTCATTCTTTCCCAAGATTGTGCAACATGTTCATGCTCAAGTTGCTTAAAATTCATGATTTGCGTCCTAAGGGAAATAATTTTCGCGGGCAGAAAATACTTAGTAATAAAAGCATCTTTGCACTTATCCCAAGAATTGATACTATTGCGAGGCAAAGAAGAAAAACAAATTTTTGCACGATCTCGCAAAGAAAACAGGAATAATTTAAACTTCACAATATCATTGTCCACATCTTTTTTCTTTTGCATATCGCATAATTTCACAAATGTGTTAAGATGGGATGCGGCATCCTCACTAGGAGTACCGGAAAATTGATCTTTCATAACAAGATTCAACAAAGCGGCATTAATATCACAAAACTCCGCACTAGTGGCGGGAGAAGCAATCGGAGTGCTAATAAAATCATTGTTGTTGGTATTGGAGAAATCACACAACTTGGTGTTCTCTTGAGTCATCGTGACTACGCAACAAGATTGCACTAAAAAACAGATCTGACGAAAAAAAAGGCGAACAAAAAAGAGGGCGAATAAAATGGCAAATTTTTATGGAGTGGTGGAGAGGAAAACGGGAGGCAAATGGCAAATAATGTAAATTGCAAGGAGATGAGATTTGTGATTAGAAATCTGGTAGATGTTGATGATGTCTCCCCGGCAACGGCGCCAGAAATTCTTTTTGATGTTTGCTTGAACTACGTCGGTATTTCCCTAAAGAGAAAGGGATGATGCAGCACAGCAACTGTAGGTATTTCCCTCAGTGATGAGACCAAGGTTATCGAACCAGTAGAAGAACCAAGCAACACTACGTAAACAGCACCTGCACACAAAGAACAAATATTTGCAACCCGACGTGTTAAAGGGGTTGTCAATCCCTTTCGGGTAACGGCGCCAGAAATTGGCAAACGGACGTGAGAAATTTGTAATAGATTGATAGATGCAAATAAAAGCAATAAAATTCAGCGAGGTATTTTTGAGTTTTTGATAATATAGATCTGAAAATAAAAGTGGCGAATAAATAAAAAGGCAAATAGCAAAATAGATCTGAAAATATATGATGAGAAAATAGACCCGGGGGCCGTAGATTTCACTAGTGACTTCTCTCCCGAAAAATAGCATACGGTGGGTAACCAAATTACTCTTGGGCAATTGATAGAACTTCAAATAATTATGACGATATCCAGGCAATGATCATTATATAGGCATCACGTCCAAGATTAGTAGACCGACTCCTGCCTGCATCTACTACTATTACTCCACACATCGACCGCTATCCAGCATGCATCTAGTGTATTAAGTTCATGGAGAAACGGAGTAATGCAATAAGAACGATGACATGATGTAGACAAGATCTATTTATGTAGAAATAGACCCCATCTTGTTATCCTTAATAGCAACGATACATACGTGTCGGTTCCCCTTCTGTCACTGGGATCAAGCACCGTAAGATCGAACCCATCACAAGGCACCTCTTCCCATGGCAAGAAAAATCGATCTAGTTGGCCTAACTAAACCAAAGATTCGAAGAAGAAATACGAGGCTATAAGCAATCATGCATATAAGAGATCAAAAGACTCAAATAACTTTCATGGATAAAAACATAGATCTGATCATAAACTCAAAGTTCATCGGATCCCAACAAACACACCTCAAAAAAGAGTTACATCAAATAGATCTCCAAGAGACCATTGTATTGTGAATCAAAAGAGAGAGAGGAAGCCATCTAGCTACTGTCTACGAACCCGTAGGTCTACAATGAACTACTCACGCATCATCGGAGAGGCACCAATGAGGGTGATGAACCCCTCCGTGATGGTGTCTAGATTGGATCTGTGGTTTCTGGAACTTGCGGTGGCTGGAATTGATTTTCGTCGACTCCCCTAGGTTTTCTGGAATATTGGGGTATTTATAGAGTAAAGAGGCGGTGCGGGAGGTGGCCGAGGTGGGCACAACCCACCTGGACGCGCCTGGGCCCCCAGGCGCGCCTTGGTGGGTTGTGCTCCCCTCGGAGCCCCCCTCAGGTACTTTCTTAGCCCAACTTGTGTCTTCTGGTCCAGAAAAAATCACCAAAAAGTTTCGCTGCGTTTGGACTCCGTTTGGTATTGATTTCCTGTGAAGTAAAAAATAAGCAAAAAACAACAACTAGCACTGGGCACTATGTCAATAGGTTAGTCCCAAAAATGATATAAAGTTGCTATAAAATGATTGTAAAACATCTAAAAATGATAATATAACAACATGGAACAATAAAAAATTATAAATACGTTGGAGACGTATCACTCGCCGGCGCTAGGGATTGGACGGATTGAAGAAATGGGAGCGCCGGGGAGCGGAGCGGAGTGAGCTAGGGTTTCTTCCGGACGGGGGATTTTGTGGGGTCGGGGTGGGCCAGCGGTGGGCCGAGCTGACGTGGCGGACGCGTCCGGGCCGCCTCATATCGGCCCTACTTTTGGGACGGATATAAGGGCATGGCCAACGGGCCAGGCTGGACGGGTGCCCCATGCGCCACATCGTCCTGCCGAACGCCAGCTCCGCTGAACCTGCTGCTTGAAGAGAGAAACGGGATCCTGCAGAAGAGCTAGCCTCCTCCCTGACAAAAGCGTTGAGGCAGCCGCTCGGGCGACGCGATGTGAGTTTGTAGCTCTGTTCGGTTCAGTACCACAGTTTGCATGTGTTGAAAAGTGGGTGGGAGAAAAAGTAAGATGATGACATAAAGAAAGTAGCCTCCATTGGATGACCGTGGCACACACCAGAGCTTGATTCAAGTTTATCTAGGTGGAAGAGGTGAGGCATTAGTTAGGTGATGCTTCCTTTGTACATGCCCTAAGGGGTGCTGGTCAGCCCGAACGTTTGAGGTCCGTTTGAGAGCTTCGGTTGGGTCAGTTTTTTGTGACCGGTCAGTGACCGGACGACCTGCTCGGGCGTTTGAGACAGATATAGGGCGTCCGGCTGTAGATGCTCTAACGTTACTACGGTTGTACCCTATATTATTATATGCAATAAAGCGACATTGTTTCCCTAAGCAATTTAAAAAAAATTGACCAGCTGCCGGTGCTTAGCAAGTTAGCATTCAAGCATCATTGGAATTATACTACAGGCTGTTGGGTTGGATCGATGCATGCATGTAGCTTCTTGGCTAATAAAACAAGCTTTTAAGTGGTACAAGAGACTAGCTAGTCCTCCAAGCTGATGAAAGTTTGGACCAGTTCCTTGGCCACGTCCGGGGTAAAGACAGACTCGAGGCAGTAATGTTCTAGCTCCTTGCAATGGTGACGGCGCGCCAACTTCGCAGTGGCCAACAGGTTCTCTTTCGACAAGGAGTCGCACAACAAGTTCTCACACATGGCCTTCATTCGCCTCAGCCCAAACCGGCACGCCGCCGAGAGCATCTCCCCGGCGAGCAACCGTCATCTCCAGGAAGGAGCTCGTCGGTGTAGATAAAATGGAGCACGGCCTTGAACACCGCAGCCTTCATGTCGTCGACCCGTACCACGGCGGCGGCGTGATCATCCTCCTTGTTGTTGGTGGCCACCACCGCTTCGTGTAAGGCTGGTGCCCGCGCGGCGATCACGAGCTTGTGCGCGCGGATCTCGATCTCCTCGACTAGGAAGCTCATGTCCGAGCCATTCTCGCTTGCCAGCAGCTGCTCGAGTTGCGTGGAGATTTCGAAGGGCGGCACTGTGACAGTGACTCCAGCGCCAGTGGTGCTAGTCCTACTAGGGTAGGGTTCCTTAGTGACATCGACTTCGCAGCGTATGGTTAAGGAGCCATCATTTGCCAGGTACTTGGATTTGGCATCTTCCATGCGGATAAACGTGTTGTACCCCCATGCCATACATTTGCTATTATGGTTGCTTGAACTGCCACCCACCTTGAACGGCGGCGACGGCCCGCTGGGGTCTTGGATCTTGAACCACATGGCGGTCTTCACGCCGGCGGTTTCTACAGGAGGAGGATCCGACGCCAGCTCGAGGAAGACAGAGATGTACTCGTCGTGTTCTTCCACCACGACGGCATTCCCCGACGGGTACAACCCTATCTTCCAGTCGTGGCCACCGACCTTGAAAATGCCGGAATATATTGGTTGGCCAAGGCCATGGCTCCTCTGAACGGCCTTGAAGTTTGGGATCTTGAACTCGTGCGTGCCACGCGCCACCTCCGACACGTAATACGTGGACGTGGAACAGCTCTTGTCTGGCCGCGGGCAGTTGATGCCGTCGGAGTAGCAGTTGCGGTCCAAGCTATGCATGGCTACTCTGTCTATGATCTCGATTATCAAAGAGCTGGAGTTTTCCTTGAGCTTCTCGTACTCCTCCGTCCCCTTCACGGCGGCGTACACATCTGGATGGGATGCAATATACTCAATGCAGGATTCCTCGAGCTGCCGGCAGCTGTGCCGGCCGCGTACCAGCAGCAACGTCGACATGACGGTCGCTGCATCGAGGCTCAGTCAGGATCTTCTCGCACATGAGCCTCAGCCTCTCCAGGCCGTACCTGTCGGCGGCCAGTAGCAGGTCGCGCGCCATGGTTTCACGGCGCCTCGACGCGTATTTCTCTTTGCAGGCCCGCCGCCGCCGGGGCATATCGTTGCTGTTTGGTTTGATGGGCATCTCGTCGGTGTAGATGAAGCGGAGCATGGCCTTGAAGGTGGAGACGCTCATGTCGTCGATCCTACTGACGGTGACGCTGTGCAAGTCCAACTGCGCGATTAACACGGGCGACCGCACGGCGAGCACGAGCTTGTGCGCCTTGATCTCGGTCTGCTCCACCACGAACGTCACGTCCGGTGGTGGCACGCAGCCGCGCGTCATCTGAGCGTCCATCAGCAAAAGCTTGGCGAGATCTTGAGAGAAGGTGGGCGACGACGGCACCACGGATACCGAACGGTTCTTGTTCTTCACGGTGGCGGCGAGCTCCTCCTTGAGGACGTCGACGGCGCAGAGGATGGTGAGGCGGTCGTTGTCCACGTAGCGCGCCTCATGGCCACGGAACGAATCTGGCACCGTCAGCTTCCAGCTCTTGGCTGTCTTGGAGAAGATGTTGGGGTCGTCGCTCCTCCACAGGGCAGCCGGCCACCGGCCGCGCGGGTCGTCGATGCGGAGGCTGGCCATGGCGACGACGTTGGCCTTGCTGCTGCCGACCATCTCGATGGTGATGGACGCGAGGTGACCATCTCCTTGGTCACCGAATTCGCAGGCGAGAGCCCAGGTGTGGCCGCCAGCAAGGAAGTCGCTGGACCTGATGGGGTTGCTGACCTTACGCACGCCGTAGCCGACGATCTGAAACTGGTGCGTGCCTCCGACAAGCGCCGACCTGTGCGTCGACGACGTATTTTCCGGCGCTGACACCATCGCTAGGTCTTGGACTCTTGGCCGGCTCCGAGTCCTTGATCGATCGATCAGCCGTAGGTGTTAAAGTCCATTTTACTCCCCTGAACACGTGGTTCACTTTACCCCCTGATTTATTTTTCCGCTTCTTCTGGACCTCAAACAAAATCAAATCGGACAAAACACCCCCCCGGCCGAACATGTGGCACAGTCAACAGCGGTTTTGACCGGGATGGGGCCTACTTGTCAGGTTTCTCTCTCTCTCTCTCTCTCTCTCTCGCACCAACCGAAGGGACGGTCGTCGCCGGCGACGGCGAGCGGCGGGAAGCGCCTCCTCGCGACGGCGACAGCCCCGGCCACACCGAGCTCCCGCAGCGCGAGCGCCTGCTGGGCCCCGCCGAGGCAGAAGGCGCGGGAGGACGGCCCGAGGAGGCCGTCGGCGAGGTACCGCCCGAGCACCTCGGCGTGGAATCCACCGCCTCGCGCCACTCGTGGCTGCGCCACGCCTCCGGTGACAGGGAGCTCGGCTCCCCCTCCCTGGCCGTGCCCCTCCGCCGCCCTCGCGTGCGCGTCACCGCGCCCGCCTGCTGCCGCTCGTGCGTGTCCGCTGCTGCCGCTACTGTCACTGACCGCTGCCGCACCACTGCCGCCTTTGCTCTAGCCGCTGCTGTTGACTCCCGCTGCGCCCGCTTGCCATTGCCAACCGCGACCTGCTCGCGCCCTTCTGTGGCCTCGCCTCCCCATGCCGCTGCTCTCTCGCCATCGTTCGCCTGCGACGGCTGCTGCTCGGGGCTGCGCCGGCGCTCGCTGAACCTGGCCTGCGCTCCTCTTCCCTCGCATGTGCCCGCGCCTCCTGCTACTGTTCCTCGCGCCGCCTGCGTTGCTCTGCTGCCGCAGCGCCCCGCCCGCGCAGCCCTGCTCCAGCACCCGCCCGCGTGGCCCCGCTCCGGTGGCCCTGCTGCGCCCGTTGAGCCTCCCCTTCTGCTCGCGCTCACCCCGGTCCCCGCTCGCGCCTAACTGCGTCGGCCCGCGCCCGCCACTGCCTGGCCTTGCCTGCTTCGCCCAGCTCACCCTCCTCCCCCGGCTCGCCACTCCTCCAGCCGGTCGGCCTCGCCGAGCCCTGGCCTTGGCCAGAGGCTGCGTGCGGGCTGAGTGGCCGCCGGCCCAGCCTCAATTAGAGAGAGAGAGAGAAACCTGACAAGGGGGCCCCACCCAGGTCAAAACCGCCGTTGACTAGTGCCACATCAGCAGCGGGTGGAGAAAAACCAGCCAGGGGGGTGTTTTGTCCGGTTTGGGTTTGTTTGAGGGGTAAAAGAAGCGAAAAAATAGATCAGGGGGTAAAGTGAACCACCCACTTTATTCAGGGTAGTAAAATGGACTTTTTTCTATATGGTACTCCTTCGCAAAGCAAATCCCCTCAGCTATAATACTTTCGCAGATTTTTTTTTCATCTATGTTATTGCATGTTGAGAATTTTTTTCCAAACGAACAGCTAAATCCAGGAGTCCTCCCACTTTTTGACCTGCCTAGCTAAATCCAGGAGTCCTCCCACTTTTTGACCTGCCTTCGCTAGTAAGCCACATCGACTTATAAAAACATGTGTTACAATGGGCGAGGACGCCTGGTCTATGGGTGTACACCCTATATGGTAAGTACTATATTAAATAAAAAGTTAAAACACTCTAAAAATATTTGGCATGTTTGGCTAGGGTGGAGTTCATCCACGGCTGTCCTTGCCCTTCCTGGCGCCCTTGCCATATTTCTCGCAGAAGTACCGGTCGAAGACGCAGTACGGATCAAGCCCGGAGCTGTTCTCGTCGTCAGTGTCCGCCTTCTTCTCCTTTGGTGGCAGTCCGGCCATGGCACGGACCGCCCGATTCTACTCTCGGGCGAGGGCACGCATATTCCTCCGCTGCTGTTTCTTCAAAATGCGGGCGCGGATGGCTTCCTCCTCTATGGCCGCCCGTGCCGCCTTATTAGCCCCCTCCGCCGCCACCATTTCCGCCGCGATACGGGCCTCGGCAGCGCTTATCCTCTCCTTCCCACGGCGGGTCGCCCGGTGCCGGTGGCACTCATAGTCTGCCCGACAGGTTAGCTAACGCTATGGAGTCACGACGGACAGATCCGTCCGTCAGCCGGGCGTTGTCCTCCCGGGAGCGGCGGAGTGTAATGCGGACTGCCGTTGCCTTCTCCAACCCACACGGGATGACACCTCAGTTGACGGATCCGGACTGGTCGGAGTTCGATCCGCTGCAACCATGCCGGAGAAGGCCGGAGATGAGCTCAGGTGGTGGAGGCGAGTGGAGGGGAGTGGAGTGAAGTGGCTAGGGTTTGCTCAGGCGAGCGGATGGGGACCAATATATGTGGGGTCGGGTGGGCCAGCATGGGACGGGTCCGACGTGGCGGGCGTGCCCGGGTGCGTCTGGACGCCCCCTCCCCCCTATCCACCCCATATTTGGGCTGGATCGGATATGAGGGGTGCCAATCAGGCCGGGCGTTTGAGGCCCGTTTGAGGCGTCCGTCTGGGTCGAAAAATCGTGATAGGTCAGTGACCGGGTGGCCCGCCCGGGCGTTTGAGGAGGATTTGGGGTGCCCGACTGTAGATGCTCTTAACTCCAGCTATATATGGTACTCCTTCGCAAAACAAATCCCCTCAGCTATAATACTTTCGCAGAAAAAAAAACTTCATCTATGTTATTAAAAAAAGTTCACAAATTTACACGAGTATCCTTCCAACAATTGTTTATCGACTTCAAAAATTGTTCGTGAATTTATAAAAATGTTCACAAATTTACATGAATATCCTTCCAACAATTGTTTTTGAATTCAAAAATTCTTCGTGAATTTGTAAAAATGTTCACAAATTCAAATAATGTTTATGGATTAAAAAACATTCATCAATAAAAAAGTGCTTGTTAATTTGAAAATATTCATTTTTGTGAATGCGAAAAATATTCACAAATTTCAAAAAATGTCCACGAGTTAGGAAAAAGTTGACCAATTTTTACGTTTTCTTACAAATTTTAAAATGTTCACGAATGTTTTAGAAAATAAATAAATTAAAAATACCTTCGTTAATTTAAAAATTGATCCTGAATTTAAAAAATGTCCACGAATTGGAATATGGTTTGTGGGTTTCAAAATTGATCATGAATTATAGAAAAGTTCACAGAATGAAATATTGAAAAAATACAAAGAAAAGTGAAATGAAAAGAGGAAAAAGAAAAAAAACTAAAACTAAATCGAAGAAAGGAAAACCAGAATAAAAAAACAAAAACAAAGAAAAAAACAGGTTTAGGGAGGGAATACCGAAATGGGCCGGTCCATAGAGTGGAGGAGCACCCAAGAGGGTACGCGGTAGGTTGTTATCCAACAACCTACTCACGAAATAATGAGCTAAGAGCGGCACAACACTGCGGATTAACTCTCCTAAGTCTAGTTTCCTGGCATGTGAAATATGCCACGAGCAGAGCGTGCATAACTTTGAAGCTCATGGTATTGCTAAAATGGCTACTAGCTTGGGAGTGGGACGCCATCTGTGGCTCTCTGATCCTCCTAGTAGTAACCAATGTGTCCCCAAAACCTTCGTTGATTAAAAAAAGTGCGCTGTTCTGGAGTATTTAACAAAAAACTACCACAATTCATTAAACCGTGTCCATAAGCTACCACTTTACAAATTTATGCCAAAAACTATCATTTTTTATCTAATCTTTAACTAAAAACTACCACATCGACTAAATGACTGATTAGCCAAAAATTAAACCAGATTAGCGCAGCCAGCCGGAGCTAGCTAGCTCACGACGGGCAGCCGGAGCTAGCTAGCTAGCTCACGCGCTTACCGCGGCCGGCCCAAGCTGCTAGTTCACGAGGGGTACGCAGCCAGAGCTAGCTAGCTGGCTAGCTCACGCACGCACTGCGGCCAGCCGAAGCTAGCTAGCTATGCGCGACCGCCGCTTGCTGCTGCTGCTACTTGCCGTCGCTCCCGCTTGCTGTCCGCAGCTGCTGCTTGCTTCCGCCACCGCCGCTGCTTGCCGTTGCTCCCGCTTGCCGCCGCCGCCGCTGCCGCATGCCTCTGCTAGCCGCTGCTGCCGCCGCTGCCGCATGCCTCTGCTAGCCGCTGCTGCCGCCGCCGCTGACGAGCTCGCCGGCGGGACCTGATTGCTTTTTATTTTATTTTACAGGGACCCTATCACTTTTAAAAAAAATTGTAGGGACCTAATTGCATTTGTAAAGTGGACCTAAGCGCGTTTAAAATGGATGAATCGGTCGATTTACAGACATGGTAGTTTTTGGGGAAAAATTAGTAAGAAAGTGGTAGTTTTCGGCACAAATTTGTAAAGTGGTAGTTTGTGGGCACGGTTTCACGAATTGTGGTAGTTTTTCGTTAAATACTCGCTGTTTTGACATAAAAAAAGCTGAACAAAGTGTTTCGAAATTGAGGGCCCTGTTCCATTGAACGGACCGCACACCCCTAGGCCCGGGCTGGGCTCGCGCATTAGTTTTGAGAAGGGGCCACCGGTTGGTTGAATTTGTCGGCTTCATTATGAGATATCTGGCGGACTTGGAGATCATCCATAACATCTCACCAAAGCAAGGCAGAGCAGTGCAGCTTTGGTGTAGGCCTCTGAATGGATTCCATCGACTAAAGTTATGTTGAAAATCAATGTTGACGGGGAAATAGCCACCCACAGAAGGAAGGGGCCGGGGCGGCGATGGTAGTATGTCGAGATGGCAAGTGTATCTACCTCGGGTCGTCTGCCCACGTCATCAAAAGATGTGTTGATCTTGGAACGCTCGAAGCAATGGCATGTTCAGAGGCATTAGCCCTCGCGGCCGACCTGAATTTACACGTTTTATTATTGCATGTGATGCGGAACCGGTGATCAAGCAAATCAATGAAGGAAGTAGAGGTATCTATAGCCCTATCACTACAAGAGGTCGAGATTTGACTTCATAACTTTTAACAGGTCCGAATTACTCATGAGGGTAGAGCGTCCAATACGGAGGCTCATAACTTTGTAAGAAGTACTTTATTTCTAGATCATGGTCGCTACACTTGGCTATTACAATCTAACAGGTCCGAATTGTGTTATTTTTATGACCAACGTTGTTAATAACATAATCATGATTTATTGATTGTCATAAAAGGTGTATTTATTTCTATTTTTGCCCAACGGTGATATAGTTTTAATTGCATAAACAGTTGTATGTTTAATTTTGACCAACGTTGGATTAAAGCATGCAATTGTTGTCATGATCTCACTTCATTGTGGTTTCAGGAGGGTTCCACTTGATGAGTTGCCTCAAGGATGTTCCAACCCTCAGAGGTGATAACTACACTGAGTGGAGAAAGAAAGTTGACTTGGCCTTTATTTGTGCTGAGGTGGACTGGGTTGTGGACACTCCATAGCCGGTCAAACCAGCAGAGCCAGTCAGAGATGCAGAAGGTGATGATGATGCTTGGAACAAAAAGAAAAGGGATCATGCTCCAGTGGAGATGTCATATTCCCTCGAAAACCAAAAGTGGCTCAACGCCAATAAAAAGTGCATGGCTTTCAAAAAGAACACAATTGAGAACGCTATTGTGGGCTCAATTGCAGAGTGTACTTCCGTAGGAGAGTATCTTGAAAAGATAAAGAGCCAGTTCACTGGTTCTTCAAAGATATATGCTACCCAGTTGCTAAAGCATCTGGTGACACAAACTTACACAGGCGGTGGACATGGCATAAGAGAGCACATCCTCAGAATGAGCAACATGGCAGCTAAGCTTAAACCCATGGATGAGGATTTGGAGCTCAAGCCTGCACTCCTTGTTCACCTGGTCATGGCTTCACTGCCAAAAGAGTTTGACACTTTTTTTGTGAACTATAACATGTCGCCTGGAAAATGGGACATTGAAAAGACTATAGCCATGTGTGTGCAAGAAGAGGAAAGACTTAAAACTTCATATGGTGGTTCTCTGAACTATGTGAAGGATAATAAGAAAAAGAATTATAATCTAAGTGGCAAAGGTTCCCCTTCAAAACCACATGGAAAAGCTTCCACCCACCATCAGCATCAGCAAAAGTCTTTTCCAGTGGACAAAGACACATGTCTCCATTGTAAGCAGACTGGGCAGTACAAGAAGAATTGCCCTGTTTGGCTGAAGTCCATAATGGCAAAGAGAGGTAACAGCATTGTTTACTTTGTAAATGAATCCTTGTATACACAGTTTTCGAAATCTACTTGGTGGATTGACTCAGGTGCAACCGTTCATGTTGCAAATTCATTACAGGGATTCCATTCGACGTAGACTACGCAAAGAAGCAAAAGATGCATTGAAGTTGCAAATGGAGTTCAAGCAGAAATTGAAGCTGTCGACGACATCTCCCTCGAGTTAGCTGATGGATTCAAACTTCTTCTTAGAGATGTTTTATATGTTCCTTCATGTCACAGAAACTTGATTAGTGTTTCATGTTTAGACAAAGATCATTATGAATGTTATTTTGGACATGGCAAATGTGCCATATGGTTTAATAATGCTTATGTGGGTGATGCTTTACTTCACAATGAGCTTTATTTATTATCACTGCATGAAATTTTTTATTCTGTGTGTAATGTGAATGAGCATGTTTCCGCGTCGAATAAAGAACAAAAGAAAAGAAAGAGAACTCATGACTCATCGAAATTATGGCACTGTCGCTTGGGCCATATTTCGAAGGGGAGAATAGAAAGACTAGTTAAAAATGAAATTCTTCCTCCATTAGAGTTTTCAGACATAGAGCAATGCATAGTTTGCATTAAAGGAAAGTATGTAAAACAAATAAAAAAGGGTGCAAACCGTAGCATAGGAACACTAGAAATCATTCACACTGACATTTATGGACCATTTCCAGTGAAAAGTGTGGATGGCTATGACTCGTTCATAACATTCACAGACGATTACTCCCGATATGGTTATATTTATCCAATCAAAGAAAGATCTGAAGCGTTGGATAAACTTAAAATATTCAAAGCTGAAGTTGAAAATCAGCATGATAAAGGAATAAAGATAGTCAGGTCTGACCGTGGAGGGGAGTACTACGGTCGGCATACTCCATATGGCCAAGTCCCTGGACCTTTTGCAGAGTTCTTACAGGAGACTGGCATAGTGGCCCAGTATTAAATGCCGAGCGAGCCTCAACAAAATGGAGTAGCTGAAAGGCGTAACCGTACACTTATGGATATGGTGCGTAGTATGATGAGTTATTCCACCTTGCCATTGGGATTATGGATGGAGGCGCTTAAAACCGCCATTCACATTCTCAATAGAGTACCAAGCAAGTCGGTGCCCAAAACACCGTACGAGCTGTGGACAGGAAGGGTACCCTCTCTACAGCACTTGAGAGTCTGGGGGAGCTCAGCTGAGGCAAAAGTGTTTAATCCAAATATTGCAAAGTTAGATCCCAAAACAGTCAGTTGCCACTTCATTGGCTATCCTGATAGATCAAAATGTTTTTGTTTCTACTATTCAGATAGATACACAAAGTTTGTAGAAACAAGACATACAGTCTTCTTAGAGGACGAAATGATGAGGGGGAGTATGGTAGCTTGGAAAATTGATCTTGAGGAGAAGAGGGTGCATGCACCTAATCCGATGATTCAGGAGCCATTTTTCTCACTACCTGTTGTACCTGCACCGACAATCCCTGAGGTTGCGGTGCAAGCACCTGTTGCAACTCCACCCATGACAACTATGGGAGAAGATCCGGAACCTGTCCCTCAGGAGCCGACTAAACCCGTTGTTGAGCATGAAAGGGGGGAGCAACAACCACTTTTAGAAGATGTGCCAGAAGTTGAGGCCCTTAGAAGGTCTACAAGACACAAAAAGTCAGCTATTTCTACTAATTATAAAGTTTATAACACGGAAATAGTGAATACGGAAAAAGATCCCACCTCATATGAAGAAGCCATGAGAAGCCCTCACTCATTGAAGTGGCTAGAGGCAATGGAAGACGAGATGAAATCGATGAGTTCCAAAGATGTTTGGGACTTAGAGGATATTCCTAAAGGAGCCAAAACAGTAGGCTATAAATGGGTCTACAAAACTAAGTATGACTCTAAAGGGAATATAGAAAAGTATAAAGCACGACTTGTGGTAAAAGGATTTACACAAAGAGAAGAGATAGATTACAATGAGACTTTTTCCCCAGTCTCGTGTAAGGATTCCTTCAGAATCATAATGGCATTAGTTGCGCATTTCGATTTAGAGCTACATCAAATGGATGTAAAGACGGCATTTCTGAATGGGGATTTAAAAGAAAAAGTTTACATGAAACAATTCAAGGGTTTAATCATGGAAGGCAAGGAAGATATGGGATGCCGCCTGGAGAAATCCATTTATGGATTAAGACAAGCCTCTAGACAGTGGTATCTAAAGTTTAATGAAACCATTAAAAGTTTTGGATTTAAAGAGAATATTAAGGACAACTGCATTTATGCAAAGTTTAAAAATGGGAAATATATTTTCCCAATATTGTATGTGGATGATATCTTGCTTGCTAGCAGTGATGTTAGTCTGCTACAAGAAACAAAGAAGTTCTTGTCCTCAAATTTTGACATAACAGATCTTGGTGAAGCATCATATGTTTTGGGCATAGAAATTCACCGAGATAGGAAAAATGGAGTTCTAGGACTATCGCAGAAGGCATATTTAGAAAAGGTTCTTAAAAAGTATAATATGCATGCGAGTAAAGCCACACCTCCTCCTATAGTCAAGGGCGACAGTTTTGGGAAATTCCAATGTCCCAAGAATCAGTACGAGATCGATCAAATGAAAGCAGTACCATATGCTTCGGCTGTTGGAAGCTTACAGTATGCACAAGTGTGCACTCGCCCTGACTTAGCTTTTATCACCGGGGTACTCCGTAGATATCAAGACAATCCAGGCATAGAGCACTGGAAGATGGTAAAGAAAGCATTGCGTTATGCGCAAGGCACGAAGGACCTCATGCTAACATACAGAAGATCTGATTCCCTAGAGATAAGAGGGTATTCAGACGCAGATTTTGCGGGGGACAGAGATGATAGAAAATCCACGTCAGGATACGTGTTCACTCTTGCTGGAGGGGCTATTTCGTGGAGAAGCTCCAAACAGTCAATAGTTGCATCGTCCACGATGTATGCAGAATTCATAGCATGTTATAAGGCCACGGGGCAGGCGATATGGTTAAAAAAATTTATACCCGACTTGAAAGTGGTAGATTACATTCACAAACACTAAAGATGTACTGTGACAACCAGCCCGCAGTATTCTATGCTCACAACAATAAGTCGAGTAATGCTGCCAAAACAATAGAGATAAGGTATTATGTTGTGAAAGATAAAATCCAGGATCACACTATAAGTCTCGAGCATATAAGGACAAATGATATGCTTGCGGATCCGCTCACGAAAGGCTTACCACCCAATGTGTTCAAGGAACACTTAGCCGGCATGGGTTTAAGGGAAAGCCTATGATTCCTGGATCATGAGAGGCCCAAAAGGAACAGTTTTTGTTTCAAAACAGAGAGGTATGTTGTAGCTGTCTGATTCTATCGGCAATTGAGCTGTGACGATGAAACATGTTCTATGTATTGATCTGTGATGAAACTAGTAAAGTATAAAGTTAAAAGGAAAGTTGAGATCAAGGGGGAGAATGTTAGGTTGATCTCTCTCCCGTTCGAGCCCAACGGGTCGAACGAGCCCTTGCATCGCGCCCTGATCGGGGGCGCCCAACCAAACCATGGTTGGTGGGCCCCTGTCGCCAGTGCTATATAAAGATGTGGGGTGCCGGGGCACGCATCATGAAGTTGACCGTGCACCACAAGACCACCAACACCCCAATCCGATCTAGGGTTGCGCTAGGCCGACGGGAAGCTCCATCACCGCCGCCACCCTCGCCCACTCTCTGCCGTCACCATCCATCATGGCCACCTCGGCGGGATCATCAACACAAAGTGAAGGTAGGACTACCGGAAGTCTCTAGCCTACTCCGATCTAAAGGTTCTATCACCCACGTCATCAAAAGTTGTGTTGATCTTGCAACGCTCGAAGCAATGGCATGTTCAGAGGCATTAGCCGTCGCAGCCGACCTGAATTTACACGTTTTATTATTGCATGTGATGCGGAACCGGTGATCAAGCAAATCAATGAAGGAAGTAGAGGTATCTATAGCGAATATCAGTTTCTGAGCCCGGGCTCAGCTGATCCCTATATCTATGTCGTCCAGTCGCGTGGGGATGCACGCCCTTAGCTGTATTTCCGCACCGTATTCGTTCAGAAAAAGGACAGACAGCCGAAGCATTGATTGTCACGGCGCGTAGCACTGTGCGTCCGGACCAGAAGTATGCCGCACGGCTCAGCCTTGTCTCTGAGCTCACCTGAGCCGTCCCAGGCCGACAGATGCCCAAACGGCAACACTGAATCCCTGGCATAAATACGCCCTCCTGCCCTCGTCTCCCACCCTCCCCACCAAGCCTATTCACTCGTCTCGAAAATATCCAGCCGCCAAGGTGGACTGCCAGTGTGGCACCCATTCTTAATTTCTTATACTGCCCACCCCATCTCTTTGCCACCGCGCTAACATGCCACCCGAGTCTGAAGTTGAAATCGAGTCTTCAGCAAGCACATGAATACTTGTATGATAATATCAGCTGCCGAAGCAACCCACACGCACAAGTAGTAACTCATTAAACATCATATTACATAGGTTCCAGGGAAAAAGTTTTTCACTAATGATAGTTCTCATCACTCCTCTCGAAGTTAGAGGAACAAGCGTGGAGCAATGCTCACATAAACACACTAGAAAATCCTTGGAACTACGTCAATAAAAATTACATAAAGTTCATACTTCATTTTGCAGCAACACCCAAAGGCCTTGTGCATGTGGTCCGACGGTGCCCTTCCATACGACAACTCTTGCATCTGCCGGGCTTCCGTGGCTTCTTCAGCGAATCACCTCTTTCAGGGCATGTAGTTCATTTGTGCCCCTTGCGCTGACATATACTGCAAAAATCTAGTGCGCTTATTGAGGGGCTGTTTGGTTGGTGCCCATGCCAGCCCTATCAAAACGAGGGCTTGCCAAAATTTTGGCGATGTATTTGGCCGCCAGGGACTCGCCCACAGGTTGCTGCAGAATCTGAAAGGGTGACCAAATAATTGGCAGGGATCTAGAAAATTGGCTGTGATCCAAACTGTAAGTGCATCTAGTGCCCCTTAGTGATTTTGGTGTATTGAAGACTTATAGGTTAAGGGACTAATGCGTTTGTGAGTGTACACAGGTCTATAAGTCTATGAGGAGTTTGTTATTTACGATGAATGTCGACCCCTAAAATGAATGTCTTCAACTGAAGACTTTGGTTTTCTTGAAGACTTTGAAAGTGAAGAAATTGGTGTGACCCTGAAGACTTGATATTCATGCGAGGATTATGAAGCGTGAAGACTTTTGTTTTCGTAGTTTCATTTTCTTCTTCTTGAGTCATAGGAAACACCGTACTGTTAAAGGGGGTCGAGGTAAAACTAAGGAAAAGTTTCCAAGTGATGCTCAACTCAAAATCCTACACCTACCCAATCCTTTCGAGTGAAGCCATTGGAAATCTCATACAGTTTAGTCAAGTTCTTCAGTGACAGAGACGAAGTTCTTCTGTTCTCTGAGGAATTTGTTCTGACTGAGGAGTTAGGAATTCGCCAGTGCGGATTGCCTACAAGTGAGGAACATGATAGCCCTGAGGAATTTGATACTCAAATTTCCGACCGTTGCTGTGCTACGCGCCAGCTGTCCAAATATCCTACCCACCTAACAGTCATATCATTGAAGGGCATTTATGTCTTATCATGTCGGGCTGCTCCCTAGGCTATAAATAGCCGCCCCCTTCAACCACTAGCTGGTTGGCTGCTCCAAGAAATAGATTGACACTTGTCATTTAGAGCATCCCATCCTCCGAGGACTTTGAGCGAAAATCATCAAGTGAGGAAAAACCCAAAAACCCAAACACCTACAAACCCAAAGTGATTGAGCATCACTGAAGAGATTGTTCCTGTGTGGAACCGACGCTTGTTACCTTTGAGGACTGTGCATCCTCCAGACGGTTAGGCGTCATGGTCTAGAGCATCCAAGAGGAAATTGTGGATTGCCGAGTGACCGAGTATGTGAAGGTTTGGAAGTCACCTGAAGACTTACCACGAGTGGTTGGGCGAGGTCTGTGTGACCTTAGCTCAAGAAGAATACGGTGAGGACTAGGTGTCCTGGACTGTGTGTTCAGGACTGGGTGTCCGGGACTGTGTGTCCTCAGGTTTAAATACCTAGCCGCTCCAACCAGACGTACAACTGTCACAGCAGTTGGAACTGGTCTACCAAATCAGTGTCTTCACCGAGCTACTGGTTCTATTTTCTCAACCCTTTCATTTCCTCGCATACTTGCTATGTATTTGATCATTACTGTTTGAAGACTTTGTTTGAAGACTTTCTCAATTTCCTCAGTTCAAATTCTTTAGTCAGTTTGTCTTCAGCCTGCTTATCCTGTGTTTACGCTACTCGTACTCTGTGCTTGTTTTGATTTCATCATGATGACTGTGCTACTGCTCTGTTATGCTTGCATCTGAGTACTTATTCCGCTGCTAAGTAGTTCGTCGCTTAGGAATTTCCTCACCTTGAAATTCCTCAGTGACGAATTTGTAAAAATCGCCTATTCACCCCCCCTCTAGTCGATATAACGCACTTTCACAAACACCTACCAACCCATCGGTCAACGACCAAATAATTGGCAGGGCAGCTCTGGGCTCCCATCCAAACAGCCCCTGAGTCCCTCATACAGCGTCTTTTCTCGGCTATTTGTCGGTCACCCCACCCCACTATGCTTCTCTGGTGCTTCTAGACCATGCAGACCATTCACACTAGCAGGGTGTCAAGTACTATTGCATTTATCGGCACCCTCGTCACCCACAAACGCAATCTCTCCATTGCCAGGCAATGTACCAGGAGTTAACCCAGCCATTCGGTCCTTGAAAACCAAACCATCACTCAACAGCAGAGCGTCCAGCCCGGCAAACATGTGATTGAACGTTGCTGCACTCACGTCACCCATCCTTCTGGTACTGAACCAGATGCTGGGGTAGTATGTCCGTCGCGTCCTTTGTCCACCGCTTTACGACATGCTTAGCTGGGATCTCCTCAAAATGAAGTACGTATTTCCATCACCTGTGAGATTTCATAAAACAAAAAATTAAAAACAAAAAAGTTGTCCTGTCCTGGAACACATTTTCATCCTAACAGGAAAAAATTTACTTCGGAAGTTTACACCTTAGAACATGGCTGCACAACATCCCAGTGTGCTTGAACTGACCACATTCACATGTAAACTCTGTTTGGTCGTCATTTATGTTCACTTCATACTCAGCCTTGCTCCATTTTTCTCTTTTTTCTGCGTTATTGTGAACCGTAAGATATTCCCTCATCTTCTCTATCTCGTTGACATTGTAGGTTGTTGCCTCAACTAGTAGACGCCTGAACTCTTCGAACATTGCTCTAGTGTAAATCTGACTTGCATGATGCTCTATTGCCAAATATGTCCTCCTCACTGCTCCACCCTGCCATTTCATAGAACATTTTTTTGTTTCAGCTCTATTAAAGAATGACACTTCATTTCATTGGAATTCAATGCAACATAAATGCTGCCATGCCCTTATCAAAAAACAGTAAAATTACTTACAATCATCGTCCTCTTCTCCTCATAGCTTTCCTCTCGCTCGCGATCAAACTGCAGCCTCATGTCCTGCCTCACAAAAACGTGCATTGTACTTGCCGGCGGCTTGTATGTCTTCAGCATGTGATTTGCACTCTCGCTGTGTTGTGTGCTCGTCACCTTGGCATTATTCTCCCTTAACTGCTTTATCAGATCCTTGGTGTATACATCTATGTGCTTGTGTGATGGCCAGTGCACTTTTTCGCCCATCGTCAATGACATGGAGTGGTTATGGCTCTCACGGTGCTCTGTAATATACCAGCTGTTGTCCGCAGCAAGCAGCAACCTAATCCAGGCCGGACAATCGCACCTGCACGACCTGCTATTCTCCGTCTCTGGCTTGCCCTTGAATTTGTTGAAGGAAAACACATGGTCAGAACACTTTATCAATGCCGAAAAAATGAAACTATAAGAAATCAAGAACTCACCGAGCAGCCGCAGACGATCTCCTGCATGCATTTGGTCCTCTCTGCATTCAATCTACTCTTCCCATATCTAATACCAAAGCCAATTTCCCATGAATACAAGTTGCAGAAGTCGTATGCCTCACCCAGTGAGTCAAAACTCAAACCTAGTTCAGGCCTTATAATACTTTTCATTGGTTCCTCTACGTATTTGCGATCCATAGCACTCATTCTCGACGGACATGGTGTTTTGTCTGGTGCGCACTACCCAGCCTTAATCTGCAGTTCAGAGATTCGAGAATTCCTTTTCAGTTTGCTTTTCATTTATTTTCTCTATGAGTTTTGTTTCTGATTACTCTGACAATACACAGGATGTGGAAATTCAATCAGCAATATGTGCCTTCTAACATTTTTCCTGGGAGCATGGTCATGGCACTGAACCACTGAAATTGTGGTCGTTTCTATCTTTGTTTGTTAACTGAATCACATCTAAGGTAATCTAAGACATGTCTGAAACTTCCGAGCAATCTATAATTTCAAATGAGTACGCACAGAATAGTAAATGAATCCTTGTTCTCATACTACCTTTTTGTCCACCTAGGGGCCTGCGGATTGACTCTGTCGGTCGACTGCGCAGACCTCGTCAAGGATGACTCCGGTCATCGTCGGACCCCAGCACGCGCAGTACCATTGCCGTCGCCGCCGATTTGCTGACCACAACCAGAGCCATCATTGGATATAGCAGGGACCGCATCTCCTGCTCCGCCGCCCGCCAACAAAACCAGAGGAACTGGATCTGGGTGCTCATGGCTGTCCGCGAATTCCTCAAGCAGTGGGAACCTATCAAACATAGAATGGCAACGGTGGCGCCCATCGATGGTCAGCTGGAATACAACCTAGTCCCCTCCTAAATTTTTTCGGATCCCCAATAACGTACTCCCTCCGTTCGGAATTACTTGTCTCGGAAATGGATGTATCTAGAATTAAAATATGTCTAGATACATCCATTTCTGTGACAAGTAATTCCGAACGGAGGGAGTACCTTTCAACGGCATCGAGGAGGAACTCCATCCCTGCATCTTCCATCTCTGGCCCCCTAGTGATAGCCGTCGACGAGCTAGCGCCGCCGCAAGCAATCCCCTTACCGGTCGTCTTCGAGGCGGCGAGGCAGGGGGGGGGGGGACGCTGCTTCAGTGCCGTAAAGGCACCTGCCTTTGGTCCCTGACATGTGGGCCAGCCACCTACACCAAGCAGCACAATCCAGTGGGGGGCGGCCTGGGCGTTCTTGCTCGGCTATTCGGGCCCAATCCTGTTCCCCCATATCTCTGATCCATGGAACGGCCAGAACATTGACGTCCTAGGCCACAGACCAGACCAGCCCCACGTATTCTCCGTCCAAAATGTACCCCCGTGGCCAACGTCTACCGCACTGTTCCCTCCCGTATTCCGCCTCGCTTCCTATTTTCCGCGAGCCACGTCTGACATGCCAGCCCTCATTTTGCGGATCCCGAGCATGGAACCGAAGGCAGAGATATCGGGACCAGCTGGGCTCGGGCACCAAAACGCCCTGTCCTATCTATAGCCCTATCACTACAAGAGATCGAGATTTGGCGTCATAACTTTACCAGGTCCGAATTACTCATGAGGGCAGAGCGTCCAATATGGAGGTAAAAAAAAACTTTGTAAAAAGTACTTTATTTCTAGATCATGGTGGCTACACTTGGCTATTACAATCTAAGAGCATATACAGTCGGACTTGGCAAATCCACCCCACTATACGTCCATGGACGCGTCCGGGCAGGTCCGCGGACACTGACTGGACACTCCCCAAATCTGCGCCTCACACCCCCGGATCAAAATCGTCAGGAAACAGACATATAAACTGATATCAAACGGGCATAATTCACATAAACATCATCAAAAGATCACCAAACGGGCATAAGTCACATTCAACGATCCGGCACATTGTAACTACATATTAGAACTAGATTATAAACAGGAGAGGGCGAGCTTTACCACTTCCTCGCCGGCCCTTTGCCATTCCGGTCGCCGGCGCAGCTGTAGGAGTCCGCGGAAGGAGGTAGGCCGATGCCGGAGCCGTCGAACCCGTCGGAGGAGGAGGAATCAGAGACGATGATGTAGCCTTGCAAGCGCCAGGCGATGCGGTCTTGCTTGCGCTTGAGCTTGGCCACCCTCGCCGCCTCTGCTGCTGCTTCCGCCGCCTCCCGCTCGGATTGCTCAATGCCAAGCCAGAGCTGCTTGGCGTTGATCCTCCGGAGCCGTCGGGCCTTCGTCTCCGCCTCATTAAGTGACCGATGACACACCCACTCGAGGAGACGTTCCACATCGTCGGGCACCGGCATCACGCGGTGGCGGCGGGCGGACTGCGCAGCCGCGTCGGACCCGCCCCCCATGTCCCTTGCCCTCTGCCTCTCTCGGCGGGCGGCACCTGCCTCCGAATCCAGAGTCCGCATCCGCGGCGTCGGCGGAGCGGGCACTAGAACCCATCGCTGCCCACACGGAGTAGCGGCCGGAGGTGGAGGAGGCCGTCGGGCGGGCGGAGCAGATCGGGCAGGCCTCGCAGATCCGCGCGCAGGGCGGGAAGGGCCGGCGCCAGCGTCGGCTCTGCGGCAACGGGCGATAGGTGGCCTCGCATCGGACCCGGAGCTGCCGCCCGTATCGACCCGCGAGTGCTCGAGCGTGATACGAGGCGCCAGCTCGTCCTCATCTCCGGAGCTGCCGTCGGAGTGGCTGCCGGTGCTGGACATGCTCGCTGGCGCTAGGGATTGGACGGATTGGGGAAATGGGAGCATCGGGGAGCGGAGTGAAGTGAGCTAGGGTTTCTTTCGGACGGTGGATTTTGTGGGGTCGGGGTGGGCCAGCGGTGGGCCGAGTTGACGTGGCGGACGCGCCCGGGCCGCCTCATATCGGCCCTACATTTGGGACGGATATGAGGGGTGCCGGTCAGCCCGGGCGTTTGAGGCCCGTTTGAGAGCTCCGGTTGGGTCAGTTTTTTGTGACCTGTCGGTGACCGGACGACCTGCCCGGGCGTTAAGACGGATATAGGGCGTCCAGCTGTAGATGCTCTAACGTTATTACGATTGTACCCTATATTATTACATGCAATAAAGCGACATTGTTTTCCTAAAAAAAAATTTGACCAGCTGCCGGTGCTTAGCAAGTTAGCATTCAAGCATCATTCGAAAGTAAAAAGAAAACAGGCATCTATTGGATTATACTGCAGGCCGTTGGGTTGGATCGATGCATGCATATAGCTTCTTGGCTAATAAAACAAGCTTTTAACTGGTACTAGAGACTAGCTAGTCCTCCAAGCTGATGAAAATTTTCAGCAGTTCCTTTGCCACGTCCGGGGTAAAGACAGACTCGAGGGAGTAATCTTCAAGCTCCTTGCAATGGTGACGGCACGCCAACTTCGCTGTGGCCAACAAGTTCTCTTTCGACAAGGAGTGGCACAACAAGTTCTCAAATTACAATCTGACTTTACTCCCTGCGTTTCGAAATACTACTAGGATTGTATCTTAGAGCATCTACAACTGGACTCCTCAAATCCGTCTCAAACGTCCGGGGCAGGCCGCCCGGTCACTGACCGGTCACGATTTTTTGACCCAGACAAGCCTCTCAAACGGCCCTCAAACGCCCGGACTGACCGGCACCCCTCATATCCAGCCCAAATATGAGGCGGATATGGGGGCGCCCGGGCACGCCCGCCATGTTGGACCCGACATCCCGACCTCACTCCAAATTGCACCAAATCCATCAAACCCTTCATCCTCCCTGTAGGGTAACGCAGCAGAAAACAAAAATTTTCCGACCTACGCACCAGCCCAGGACCACTATGGAGACTGCATACAAGGTTTGATCATTTTCGTTACCGACTCGTAGCGCAGCGGAAGTAGAGTCGATGACGATCGGCGGTGCAGATCCCCGCAGCTAGGATTTACAACCTCCCAACCGCGAAGATGTATACCCTCGTCTTCCCTTCGGACAGCCCTCCGGGAGGCGGTCGAACAGTCCCCCGGACGGTGTCGCAGACAGCCCTTCGGGAGGACCTTCGAAACTCGAACGGTCACTCGGACAGCCCTTCGGGAGGACTCACAGAACTTGGACCGTCACATGGACAGCCCTTCGGGAGGCACTCACGAACAGCCCCTCGGGCACTAAGATCGAAACTACGACCTCTCTACAGAGTTGCACACATACGGTGTCATCTATCCGGCAGGGCTTCGCCGTCCAGAACTAGTTCCCATCGGAACCCAGACAGCCTTTCGGCTCTACGAAACTCTTTTCGTGGGTGGGAGAGAGAAGCCAGATCATTGCAATGGCATGTATATGTGAGAAAGAGTGAGTCTTTAGGCAGCCCCCTCCACCCCTATTTATAGGCCAAGCCCAAGGGTGGCTTCTCCAAGAAGCCAAGGGGAAAAATACCAAAGGACCCTCAAGGTGGCTTCTTCCAAAAAGCACTTTCACTATTCATGACGACATTTTTCAGCGTCCGTTCGAACTGAAAATATTTATGTGGGCTTAGAACATTTTCAGTACCCACTAAAATAATTTTCAACGTGTTCTGGAACAATTCCAGTTTAGTGATTTCATCTGTGAAAAGCATCTGAAGCGGTTTCGGCAGCTCCGGAACATTTCCGGTTTTCATCTCCGAAAATTCCAGAAAGTTTCCAGAATGATTCTGGCACCCTCCAAGAATTATCAGGCATGACCCAAAACCAATTTGACTTTATGGTATCCTCTGAAACAACTTTTCAGTATCACCGGAACTCATCCGGTGACCTCTCTCGTCGGAACTTTTCCGCTGTCTCCGGAAAACTTTTTCTGAAAACTTTCTCTCAGACTCCCTGTCTAGTATTCAGCAGATAGATGACCCTTAAGCGTGTGACCCTATAGGTTCGGTGAAGTATAGACATGACCCGGAACCCCTTCCGATCAATGATCAACATCGGAGCCGTGGACACTCATATTGACCCCTATACCCACACGAATGAATATTCGAGTGAACCTCCAGTTGCCGTGTGCTATTCCTGTTGCTTCGCGATATGTTACAAATACCCGAGGTGAGACATGATGGCATCCCCGTGGGTCAACAACTTGTCCACTATGCCAGTTACCTCGTTACCGGTATTTGTTCTCTTTTCTCGTTCCCGTGTTCCGACATCCCCGTGATCAAATCACAAAGTGTCTGGCCAGACGATGATGGATACCATAACACCGAGAGGGCCCAGAGATATCTCTCCATCGTCGGAGGAGCAAATCCCAATCTCGAGCTATCAAGTTACTTGACACACTTTTCCATGAACCCGTAAGCCGCCGTAATAGCCACCCATTTACGACGTTTAACAAACCCAAAGTTCATGAATCAAGCATGAAGAAACTCGATACTCTCATGGTCTGAGGAATCATGCAAATGTTAACCATCTCTGTGTTATTAACCATTAACTTGTGACGAAAGTATCCCATAGCATAACATCAATTCGGGTCGATTCACACAAATGTTCTTCTAACATTGTACCCTCAAAGTTGCCGGCATACTCATGCCCATGATCAGGAAAACAGAACCATCATGCAACACTTGACTATGTCTCAGAGGCCAGACTAGGAATACATTTTCCCGTTTATTATTCCACACGTGCATATGAGTCTTCCTCCGGCCTCGTGGTTATTGTAGACTCGAGAACCATAGCAGTTATAGCATGGAACATAAACCTAATTATGAACAGGGAGATAATCAATAACATTTATTATTGCCTCTAGGGCATATCTCCTACAGACTCCCACTTGCACTAGAGTCAATAACTAGTTAATGCTAATGCACTTTACACCTGTGGCACACCGGTGTAAATATGCTTCGCATGTGGTATAGCCTGATGTCCAACGATCTACGACTTCAGCTCCGTGTTGTATCTTTGCGTATCCTCGCTTTTTCACGCTTTCACAAAATTCATATTTTGTGTGGACTTGGCTTTGTATGTATGTGAATCACAGTCGAACCTGGATTCCTCAGACTGAGTTATGGAGCAACTACCTGCAGTAGTGTCCCATTGACCAAAGCCTTCTTGGAACCATACTAAGTTCATGAAAGAACTATATGATTCAACATCTTGTTTGTCGCTTTTAAAAGCGGCAACATACTTCGCCTCTGTTATAGAATTCGCCACAGTAACTTGTTTGGAACAATTTCCAACTACCGTGCCACCATATTGTTTGTTACACAAAACCCTCAATTTAAATCGAAAATCGCTTGGAGCATGGATGAAGACTGTATCGATGTAACCTTTTACAACGAACTCTTCATGATCTCCGCTTGCGAGAAAACATGTCATCGGTGCTACTATAGTACTCAATGACCCTTTTTCACTGTTGTCCCATGATCAGACTTTTGATCACTTTGGTATCTATACTCGCAACAACTTTGGGAGTATTGGATATATCTGGTTGTTTTTACATACCATGGAATACATGATTAATCCAAACACAAGAGTGTGTGGAATCTCCATCATGTATTTTGCTCATCAGTGTTTTGGGACACCGAGTCTTGAAAAACTCTTTCCATGTGACTTCGGCAAAATCACTCCTTGACGTTTTTAATGCTAAAAGGTTTTAGCATCTTGTCATATGTATCTTTGCTCAGCCCCATTAGGTAAATCTATCTTCATAGATCATCATGCCTAATATAAAGGCTTTATTAGCCCAGCACACTTAATCGAAAAACTATTTTCAATGAATGCTAATTCGTGTCAAGAAATTTTATTTCAATTAACAATGTGTCAGCACACAACGTTTTCTAGAAATTTTATTATGCTCCGACTTACTTTGTTGAATCATAGCATCTTCGTTACTCATTGATGAAGTCAAACCCCTTTGACTATTTCATCAAACACGAAGATTCCAACTCCATTTTGCTCTCTTCTGTCCATTGCTGGAACTCTAAAGTTTGCATACTTACTAGCATCCTCTAGACTGACAAAATACCTTGACTGTACACATGCAAGTCCTTGGTTTCATTTCCATCAGATGGAAATCCTATTGTCATCCATGTTTCATATCTCATGATTGAAATATGTATTAATTGCTAGTTCAACCCGAACCGACTTTAAGCATCGCTACGAGGAAACAACCTCATTGTAGTCAACTCCTTGAACTGTTATTGCAACAAGTCGAGCTTCATGGATAAAACATTTTTTATCCGTATCAGTTTTAAGTTCCATAAATATTCGTTAGACTCTAAGTCTTCCGAAGGTGTATCAAGTTTTAATCTTGAATCACTTATATGGAAACTAACTCGGGTTGTATTGGCATTTAGCCAATTCCTGAGTCAGGGCCCATCAACCTTCCTTGTGTATCGTAGTTACTGTTGTCTAACAACAATATCTCGTTTGCGCACCTGAGAGGTTTGCACGAGCCTTGCCTACGTGGTTCAGCTGCAAGTTCGACCGAATCCATACATTTTATTGTAGAGACTTCCGTATCAGTCGCAGTAGGAAAACCTGGAATTACTTCCAAGGTCTCTTTCCTTTGATCTGATGACGAGAATACTGTTTATCTCGTCGAGTTGCACTATTCTCCCACTCACCTTTTTGAAAGAACCATTTTCTTCAAAAAGCAATACCGTTCTTTGTGGCAAACCTATTTGCCTCGTATAGTGAGGGAGGAATACCCAATTACTGGGATAACCTACAAAGTAGCACTTGTCTGATTTGGAATAGGTTTGTAACCTTTTACACAAGCCCCATATCCAAATGTTAAGAAAAGATATAACATGTTTGGGCTTACCATACCATGGTGTCATTTCAACACCCGTGGAGCTCTTTTCAGTGTAAAACCGCAGTCTCTAAAGCATCACTTTAAAAGGGATAATGGCAAATTTATTTATGTCATCTTTGATCTTACCATGTCATAAATGGTTCGATTACATCTTCACGGACTTTCCACTTGTAGTGTGTTCCGGGAGGTGCAAGCTATGAAACCCCTTTCACAACTCATTAGACATTCGCTAAACCTGTAACTCAAATATTCCTTTCTGCAATCAATTGTAGAAACATAATTTTCTTGTGACAATATTTCTTCTTCATTTTGAAAACCTTTCGAATGATTTCAAAAGATCCAGACTACGTCCATCAAGTAAATATCCATATATCTACTTGAGTCATTTTTGAAGATAGATAATCCACTGTTTGCAACATTATTTATCGGACTACATACATCAAAATGTATGATCACCAATAAGTTCTTTGCTCGTCCCTTATGGCCTGTGAACGTATTTCAGTCACTTCACTTTTCGAAGAAAGTTGCAAGTGTCAGATGATTCAAAATCAACGACTTCAAAATCCATCATAATGGAATTTTCCATGCGGGTTTCTCCATGTGACCAAATGCAGTGCCACACATGTTGTATTCTTTTAGTCTTGCGACTTTTAGCGTCTTGTAATGGATGTATCATATTACTATCATACTCATAGCTACATCCCATCTTTGATGGAATATGGCCCTTCATGTTGTTCATAATACTGAACAACAATTGTTGTTTTTATGAACACCCTCTTGCATCAAACATTGCGCAATGGGCTAGAAGTGTATGAAACTCTAAAATAAATTATGAAAGTAAACCCAGAGGTAATATATTATTATCAACATTCATAACATACATCTCATTCATAATGAAAGTATGGCCCTTATGTTATTCATAACACCGAACATCAAAAGTTCTCTTATGAACAACCTTCTTGCAAGATACCTTATGCAATGGGCTAGAGTTTGTAAAACTCTAAATGAATTATGAAAGTAAATACAGACGGTAATACACCGATGGAAGGTATAGTAACATTTACTATGTTCCCTGTGTATACCTAAACCTCATTCCTGGCTAGTCTTTCAGGCCATAGTAGTTCTTACATCGAGTTGCAACAGAATGCAATCGAGCGGGTATCTTTTTGATTAACTCACAATACCCAAGAATCAGTGATTAACAATTTAATCATAATTCCCAAGAACTATATCTTTGACCAGCCTTCTATACATCAAAAAATTGTATGACATTCATACATGAGCTGGATATTCCAGTCTTCTTTCTTTTGCCTTTATACTTCTAACAGTTTAACTTTCAGTATTTCTCCTACTCTCAGAAGAAGCACTCAACTTAAGAGTGGCGTTAGCCCCGGACTTCCTAGGTGTGTTATCACACTAACACCCTTCAGACACTTCCTTTCTCTTTAAGTTGTTGTTTTATTCACCTTTCATCATATGACAGGCGTTCTTCTGGATCCCTCTCTTATCAGTCTAATGCATAGTAAACTTCTTTACTAATAGTTTGCAAACAAACATTGCTTTGGATATCTCATATCTTTTAGCCTTTGTCTGTCTCTGAAAAATGATTTTTAGATTCCATGAATATCACATAACTATCCAAACTTTCGAAGTTCGGGTCTCATGGAAGCAAACATATTGCACTTGACTGAAACGGAATTCTAGCTTTTGGATCGAAGGACGAGAGTCACATGATCCATAGCATAAGCGAGAGAATACCAAAAGTATGCGATAGGACAAAGTCCTTCTCGTCACTCTTGAGGACAATCCTCACATTACATTACCAACCGTAAAGTTTTAACCAGATATTTAACAGCTATTCAATTTTAAATAGGGAAGGTGGAAATGCGAGCCATAATTCTACAACTATTAAGCAAACCACACTTAGACAATGTTCATAATTAATTGCAGTGAGAATTAAACAAGTTAATTCAACAGTGCGCTCCCACTCAAATCAATATCTCTCATAATTGATTGTGAGTGATTCAAGATCCGCATATCAATTCAACGCCATTGACGGGTTCATCACTGATGACGTGAATTTCAATCGGTAGGCCAACTTGCCAATCACATCTCTATGTGACTCTTGTCCATCTTTCGATGCGTGTGTTCCGAGCTCAAGACTGTCCTGCCTGAACGTCAAGACAACCAAGTGATCACGCAGTGAGGTCTGACCTTCACCCGCCTTACACCTCTCTAATCGTTCATGCTCATGTGTACATGGCGCACCCCGAAAAGATACGTGTTGTAGACGGTGCTACACTTGGGAGAACACTAACTACTTGATAATTTTGTGAGAGATCACCCTAATAAAAGCGACTACCGCGCAATCAAGAAGGGTGCATCATAAGGGATAAACATCTCAGGCAGTTCATAATAGCATGATATGGTATAGCCCTTTCTGACGGAGAAGTCTTGTATTTCTTCGTCTTCGGCATTCGCGTCGGGGTTCACCTTCGCGAAGATTGCCACCACCTTGTCAATGCACCAGATAATATTGCTATCTTTATAGCTGATAAAATAATGCATTACACAAGGTTGACACACAGGTCATTTAAAGTGCAATCATATGGCTCCAGCCATCATGCCGAATCATGACACGCAGGTCATGTTAATCAATTTACATTATATAGTCATCTCATACATAATCAAATTATTATGAGCACCGCTATACCACATCACATGCACATGTAAACCCTCCTGCAAAACCAAGTTAGACGCCTCTAATTGGTTCATGCAAAAAACTAGTTTTTCGTGGCTTCTAAGGTTTCGAAACAAACCGAAGCTACCAACGTCCATCATCAAGTATGATAATTCAAGTCGCTAGATTAACATTCCAGGGTGTATGAAAACCGAGATAATAAAATCTCGAGCCCCATACTAAACTTCGTCATACGCATGACCCCCGTGCAGATCATATCTGCATTGCCCTTTCGTCTGCGAAATTTCATCTTTCTTTTTAACTACGATGGAATTCAATGAACTGTTAGCACTTCGTTGATCAATCAGGATCGCGGATTGCCAGAACATTAAAACTCCACCATGCTGTTATCAAGATCAGAAATATGCAAATTCCAGGGAAGCAACAAGAATATCGGGTAACAGATTTCATCTGCTATCCGCACAAATAATTTTCAGTAATAGAACTCATCTACTACCTAATTATATTGTGCAACACCCATACATCACTATGTATTCTAGATCGCAACCTGCATCTACGCATAGCACGGCTCATGATGCCACTGTAGGGTAACGCAGCAGAAAACAAAAAATTTCCGACCTACGCACCAGCCTAGGACCACTATGGAGACTGCATACAAGGTTTGATCATTTTCGTTACCGACTCGTAGCGCAGCAGAAGTAGAGTCGATGACGATCGGCGGTGCAGATCCCCGCAGCTAGGATTTACAACCTCCCAACCGCGAAGATGTATACCCTCGTCTTCCCTTCGGACAGCCCTCCGGGAGGCGGTCAAACAGTCCCCCGGACGGTGTCGCAGACAGCCCTTCGGGAGGACCTTCGAAACTCGAACGGTCACTCGGACAGCCCTTTGGGAGGACTCACAGAACTTGGACCGTCACATGGACAGCCCTTCGGGAGGCACTCACGAACAGCCCCTCGGGCACTAAGATCGAAACTACGACCTCTCTACAGAGTTGCACACATACGGTGTCATCTATCCGGCAGGGCTTTGCCGTCCAGGACTAGTTCCCACCGGAACCCAGACAGCCTTTCGGCTCTACGAAACTCTTTTCATGGGAGGGAGAGAGAAGCCAGATCATTGCAATGGCATGTATATGTGAGAAAGAGTGAGTCTTTAGGCAGCCCCCTCCACCCCTATTTATAGGCCAAGCCAAAGGGTGGCTTCTCCAAGAAGCCAAGGGGAAAAATACCAAAGGACCCTCAAGGTGGCTTCTTCCAAAAAGCACTTTCACTATTCACGACGACTTTTTTCAGCGTCCGTTCGAACTGAAAATATTTATGTGGGCTTAGAACATTTTCAGTACCCACTAAAATAATTTTCAACGTGTTCTGGAACAATTCCAGTTTAGTGATTTCATCTGCGAAAAGCATCTGAAGCGGTTTCGGCAGCTCCGGAACATTTCCGGTTTTCATCTCCGAAAATTCCAGAAAGTTTCCAGAATGATTCTGGCACCCTCCAAGAATTATCAGGCAGGTCCCAAAACCAATTTGACTTTATGGTATCCTCTGAAACAACTTTTCAGTATCACCGGAACTCATCCGGTGACCTCTCTCGTCGGAACTTTTCCGCTGTCTCCGGAAAACTTTTTCCGAAAACTTTCTCTCAGACTCCCTGTCTAGTATTCAGCAGATAGATGACCCTTAAGCGTGTGACCCTATAGGTTCGGTGAAGTATAGACATGACCCGGAACCCCTTCCGATCAATGATCAACATCGGAGCCGTGGACACCCATATTGACCCCTATACCCACACGAATGAATATTCGAGTGAACCTCCAGTTGCCGTGTGCTATTCCTGTTGCTTCGCGATATGTTACAAATACCCGAGGTGAGACATGATGGCATCCCCGTGGGTCAACAACTTGTCCACTATGCCAGTTACCTCGTTACCGGTATTTGTTCTCTTTTCTCGTTCCCGTGTTCCGGCATCCCCGTGATCAAATCACAAAGTGTCTGGCCAGACGATGATGGATACCGTAACACCGAGAGGGCCCAGAGATATCTCTCCATCATCGGAGGAGCAAATCCCAATCTTGAGCTATCAAGTTACTTGACACACTTTTCCATGAACCCGTAAGCCGCCGTAATAGCCACCCATTTACGGATGACGTTTAACAAACCCCAAAGTTCATGAATCAAGCATGAAGAAACTCGATACTCTCATGGTCTGAGGAATCATGCAAACGTTAACCATCTCTGTGTTATTAACCATTAACTTGTGACGAAAGTATCCCATAGCATAACATCAATTCGGGTCGATTCAACACAAATGTTTTTCTAACATTGCACCCTCAAAGTTGCCGGCATACTCATGCCCATGATCAGGAAAACAGAACCATCATGCAACACTTGAGCTAGTCTCAGAGGCCAGACTAGGAATACATTTTACCGTTTATTATTCCACACGTGCATATGAGTCTTCCTCCGAGCCTCGTGGTTATTGTAGACTCAAGAACCATAGCAGTTATAGCATGGAACATAAACCTAATTATGAACAGGGAGATAATCAATAACATTTATTATTGCCTCTAGGGCATATCTCCTACACCGCCGCCCTCCAACAATTCCCGTGCCCGAACCCTCGTCGGCCTCCATCCTTGCTCCCAATCCTCACCTCCGGTCCCGATCCACCGCCGGAGATGTCGTCCAGCCCGACCCACACCGCTGCGACGGAGACGCAGTCCACCTCATCTGTGGGAGGTGCGGTGTCGTCGGCGGCGACTTGCAAGGCGGAGAACGTGCCCACAAGTTGCGGCGACGCTGGCAGCGAGAGAGGGAGGCAGCGGCGGCGTCACAGGGAGGTTCAGACGTGGTGGAGCAGCTGTCTCCTCCGCCGCGCCCGGATCCCGCACCCCTTCCCCCCGAGTGCCTACACGGATTACGCTGTCCGCCCCCTTTGGGATAGAAGATGATCCAAGAGCTGGCTGGGCCATTCTGGAGAGCTTTCCGCCCATGCAGATGCCGGCGGTCGACGTGTGTGACTCGCCGCAGCTCGTTCGGGCGCGGATGAGCACGGGCTCCGGCAGTGCCCGGGCTGCCCTCAACATGTTCGACGAAATGACCGAGCAAGAGTCGGTGCGTTTTCTTTGCTCCTGTCTGATCAGATTTTAGCATAGATCACTAGTTCATTTCGCACATGATGAATGCTTGCAAACCATAATCATGTAGGAGGCTTTCTTGTCGAACATGATCAATGACAATGAAGAACAACCGACCGAAATGGAGTATACATTAGAGGCCACCACCACATTTGAAGTTGGGACAACATCCGATCCCAATCCGAGCAAGAATAAGAAGACCAAGACGCCGAAGGCAAGAGGTCCGGCATTCTCAATATTTGAGGACGTCTTGTTGGCCAAAGCTTGGTTGGCGACCACGATGGATCCAATATGCGGCACCGAGCAAAAGGGGAACACCTATTGGATGAAGATTTGGAAGGAGTACCACGAGCAAAAGGAGTATGTGGTGCCGCATCCTATCGTGACCACTCGCAATGTGGCATCTCTCCAACATCGTTGGTGGATCATTCAAGGGGAAGTGAACAAGTACGTTGGCTACTACTCACAAGTGACCAAACGCTCTCAAAGTGGGATGCGAGTCGCAACTCTCGTAAGCTCGATTGCCTCATCTTGTCGTCCATTGCATATGCTTCTTGTGTTTTGTATTCTCGTGCTCATACATATGTTGTTCGCTAGACGGCGGTGGCCACCACTTTGTATCACAAGGTGGAGAAGAAGCCATTTGCTTTTAGCCATTGTTGGGTCATATTGAATGGCAAGCCGAATTGGAACCAAGTTGTGGCCGACCTCATGTCCGGCAAGAAGAGGAATGATGGCTCAAGCTTGATGACCCACAAGTATAGGGGATCAATCGTAGTCCATTCGATAAGTAAGAGTTTCGAACCCAACGAGGAGCAGAAGGAAATGACAAGTGGTTTTCAGCAAGGTATTTTCTTCAAGCACTGAAATAGTCGGTAACAAGTAGTTTGATAGCAAGATAATTTGTAACGCGCAAGTAACGGTAACGGTAAATAAAGTGCAGCAAGGTAGCCCAATCCTTTTGTGGCAAAGGACAGGCCAAAACGGTCTCTTATGATAAGCAAAGCGTTCTTGAGGACACACGGAAATTTCACCATATCACTTTCATCATGTTGGTTTGATTCGTGTTCGCTACTTTGATAATTTGATATGTGGGTGGACCAGTGCTTAGGTGCTGTTCTTACTTGAACAAACCTCCTACTTATGATTAACCCCCTCGCAAGCATCCGCAACTACGAGAAAAGTATTAAGATAAAATCTAACCATAGCATTAAACTTTTGGATCCAAATCGGTCCCTTATGAAGTAGCGCATAAACTAGGGTTTAAGCTTCTGTCACTCTAGCAACCCATCATCTAATAACTACTCCACAATGCATTCCCTTAGGCCCAAATATGGTGAAGTTCCATGTAGTCGACGTTCACATGATACCACTAAGGGAATCATAACATACATATCATCAAAATATCGAACACATATCAAGTTCACATGATTACTTGCAACATGACTTCTCCCGTGACCTCAAGAACAAAAGTAACTACTCACAAATAATAATCATGCTCAAGATTAGAGGGGTATTAAATAGAATAATGGATCTGAACGTATAATCTTCCACCAAATAAACCATATAGTAATCAACTACAAGATGTAATCAACACTACTAGTCACCCACAAGTACCAATCTAAGGTTCCGGTACAAAGATTGAACACAAGGGATGAACTAGGGTTTGAGATGAGTTGGTGCTGTTGAAGAAGTTGATGGAGATTGCCCTCCCAAAGATGAGAGGGTTGTTGGTGATGACGATGACGATGACGATGATTTCCCCCTCCAGGAGGGAAGTTCCCCCGACAGAATCGCTCCGCCGGAGGGCAAAAGTGCTCCTGCCGAAGTTCCGCCTCGAGACGGCGGCGCTTCATCCCCAAAGCCCCCCTCTAATTTTTTCTAGGTCAAAATGACCTATATACCAGAAGATGGGCACCGAAGGTGGGCTGGACTAAGCACAACCCACCAGGGCACGCCTGGGGTGCCTGGCGCGCCCAGGTGGGTTGTGCCCACCTGGTGGGCCCCCTCCGGTAGTTATTTTCTCCAGTATTTTTTTATATATTCCAAAATAATTCTCCATAAATTTTCAGCTCATTTGGAGATGTGCAGAATAGGTAACTCTGACATAGCTTTTTCAGGTCCAGAATTCCAGCTGCCGGTATTCTCCCTCTTTGTGTAAACTTTGCATATTATGAGAGAAAAGGCATTAGAATTACTCCAAAAAGCATTATTATGCATAAAAACATTATAAATAACAGTAGGAAAACATGATGCAAAATAGACGTATCAACTCCCCCAAGCTTAGACCTCGCTTGTCCTCAAGTGAAAAACCAAAATCAAAAAACATGCCCACATGCTTAGAGAGAGAGGTGTCGATAAAAACAAAATTCGGACATAGAAGCATGATGCTTATTATTATAACAACAAAGAACTTTAACATAAAACTTTATCACATAACTTTTATCATATAACTTCTCATGAGCAAGTAACAATTCATCACAACATTGAAGTATAAAGCACATAAACCTTATTGAAAACCAACAAACTATGTTCTCAGTCAACTTTGCAACTATAATTCATCATATTTTCAGGAAGGGTCATGTATCGGAGCCTTTAGGCAAGTCCACATACTCAACCATCATTTAACCTTCTATGATTGCTAACACTCACTGCATACCCATGAACAAAAAGTTTCAACCAGACACATAGAAAGATAGGGGCTTATAGTTTCGCCTCCCAATGTATTCACCTCAAGGGTGATGTCAACAATAATAACTCATGCCCACTCAATCCAACTAGATATATGTGCCTAGATCTTTCTTCACCACATGATGCTTGCAAAAAGAGAAAATAAAAAGGAATAGGGAAGAATACTTTGACTCTTACATAAAAATAAATGCATAAAAGTAAAAGATAGGCCCTTCGCAGAGGGAAGCAGAGGCTGGCATGCGCTTTTTGTTTGTATGCCAAATCCCTTAATGCAAAAGAACGTCATGTTATATTGCCCCTTATGATAGCAACCTTTATTATGCAGTCCATCGCTTTTATTACTTTGTCATTATAAGTTCATACAACGCTCAATTTTCTCTTACACTAAATGAAACAACACATTTAGAAGCAATTTTTATTGCCTTATTGCACCGATGACAACTTACTTGAAGGATCTTACTCAATCCATAGATAGGTATGGTGGACTCTCAAAAAGATTTTGGGTTTAAGGATTTTTGGATGCACAAGTAGTATCTCTACTTAGTGCCGAGTTTTTGGTTAGAAAATATATTCAGCAAGCACCACATGTTAAAGGATCTATGACAATATAACTTCTATGTGAATATGAACAAACATAAATCATTACGTTGTCTTACTTGTCCAACGTCAACAATTTTGACACATAATATTTAATGGGGGCTCACAATCATAAAAGATGTCCAAGATAGTGTATTTGCATGTGAATCTTCTTTTCCCTTATTAATTATTTCATGAATTGCATCATTGACCAATGCTATGTTTGTCAACCTCCAATAAATTTTACCACTTATACTTTTCCTTATGTGATGTCATTACTTACCATAAGATTAGTATATGATCTTTTTCATTTATTTTTCTTTCTTTTTATTGAAATAAAAGAGTAAAGAAACAAAACTCAAACTACTCTTTATTATATAGCTCGCACACGATTACATAGATAGATATTTCACTAAGCAAGCACTCAAAAAGCAAAGATCAAACTAAACTTTTATTCAACTAAATCATAGGATAACTAAATATCGAACCAAAATAGATAAAGGCAAAGATAGTGGTGGTGATATGATACCGGGCACCTCCCCCAAGCTTGGCACAAGCCAAGGGGAGTGCCCATACCACGAACTCAAGTCTCCTTTGGTGGGGAAGATGATGATGATGGTAGTGAGTTTGTCCATCTTGCGTCGGAGGCTGAAATTGCTTTCCCTGAGATCCACATTCTCCAGCTCAAGCTTCAATATCCTCTTGCATAGCGCTTCTTTGCTTTCCTTCAGGAAGCGAGGAGGGATAGGTTCGTCTTCGTCCTCCTCATCTGTGAACCACACATAGGGAAAAGTGTCCTTGTAGATATTTAGGTCTAGGGGCTGGTAAGAGACCGGGCACTCTCCCTCCGAATCTTGAGACGACATATTTTCAGATCTGCCAGAAAACAGCAAGAGAGAAGACCAGAAGATTTCTCCGTGATACGGTGGTCAATACGTTCGGGGGGTATATAAAGATTTTTTTATCTTGGGAAACAAGCAAACGAGAGGAAAACGGTGTCGAAAAGGTTCCCGAAGTGGGCACAGCCCACCTGGGCGTGCCAGGCATGCCAGGCGCATCCTGGTGTCTTGTGCCCTCCTCGGTTGCCTTCCTGGTTGTTTATTATTTTCCTAATTTTTAAAATATTCTAAAACTGACATAAAATATTTTTGCGGATTTTTCGGAGTCCGTTTACTTACCGTATCACCTACCTCCCTTTTTTAGTATTCTGGAGTGTTCCGGAAGGTTTCTTTTATGTGTTCCTTTGGTGTCATGGTTTGGATAATATTGCTTTCAACATTAATAGGCGTACCTGGGATATAGTGTTTGATTCTTTGCCCATTGACCACCTTCGGGTTAGTACCTTCAGCATTATTAATTTTGATGGCTCCAGAGCGATAAACCTCCTCGATAATATATGGTCCTTCCCATTTGGAGAGAAGTTTTCCTGCAAAGAATCTAAAACGAGAGTTGTACAAAAGAACATATTCTCCAACTTTGAATTCCCGCTTTTGGATTCTTTTGTCATGCCATCTTTTAACTTTTTCTTTAAATAATTTAGCATTTTAATAAGCTTGGGTTCTCCATTCATCTAATGAGCTAATATCAAATAAACTCTTTTCACCGGCAAGTTTGAAATCATAGTTGAGTTCTTTAATTGCCCAATAAGCTTTATGTTCTAACTCTAGAGGCAAATGACAAGCTTTTCCATAAACCATTTTGTAAGGAGACATACCCATAGGATTTTTATATGCTGATCTGTAGGCCCAAAGTGCATCATCCAATTTCTTAGACCAATTCTTTCGGTACCTATTAACATTTTTTTGTACTATTAATTTTATTTCTCTATTGATAAGTTCAACTTGACCACTAGATTGAGGATGATAGGGTGATGCGATTCTATGGTTAACATCATATTTAGCAAGCATTTTACGGAAAGCACCATGAATAAAGTGTGAACCACCATCAGCCATTAGATATCTAGGGACTCCAAACCTCGGAAAAATAACTTCTTTAAGCATTTTAATGGAAGTGTTATGATCAACACTACTAGTTGGAATTGCTTCTACCCACTTAGTAACATAATCAACAACAACCAAAATATGTGTATACCCATTGGAGGAAGGAAAAGGTCCCATATAATCAAAACCCCAAACATCAAATGGTTCAACAGCAAGTGAATAATTCATAGGCATTTCTTAACTCTTACTGATATTACCAATTCTTTGACATTCATCACAAGATAAAACAAACTTACGGGCATCCTTGAAGAGAGTAGGCCAATAAAAACCGGATTGCAATAACTTATGAGCAGTTCTATCTCCCGCAGGATGCCCTCCATAAGCTTCGGAGTGACATTTCCGTAGGATTTGTTCCTGTTCATGCTCAGGTACACAACGTCTAATAATACCATCTACTCCTTCTTTATAAAGATGTGGGTCATCCCAAAAGTAATGTCTTAAGTCATAGAAGAATTTTTTCTTTTGTTGGTATGTGAAACTAGGTGGTATGTATTTAGCAACAATATAATTAGCATAGTCAACATACCACGGAGTGTTATGAGAAACATTTATTGCAGCTAGTTGTTCATCAGGAAAACTATCATCAATAGGTAGTGGGTCATCAAGAATATTTTCTAACCTAGACAAGTTATCAGCTACGGGGTTCTCAGCTCCTTTTCTATCAGTAATATGTAAATCAAATTCTTGCAGCAAAAGAACCCACCTAATGAGTCTAGGTTTAGCATCTTTCTTTTCCATGAGATATTTTATAGCAGCATGATCAGTGTGAACAGTTACTTTGGAATCAACAATGTAAGATCTGAATTTATCACAAGCGAACACAACTACTAAAAATTCTTTTTCAGTGGTAGCATAATTTCTTTGGGCACTGTCTAGAGTTTTGCTAGCATAATGAATAACATTTAATTTCTTATGAACTCTTTGTCCTAGAACAACACCAACAACATACTCACTAGCATCACACATAATTTCAAAAGGCAAGTTCCAATCAGGTGGTTGAACAATAGGTGCATAAGTTAAGGCTTTCTTAAGTGTTTCAAAGGCTTCTACACAATCATCATAAAAAACAAATGGAACATCCTTTTGTAAAAGATTTGTAAGAGGCCTATAAATTTTAGAGAAGTCTTTAATAAACCTCCTATAGAAACCAACATGACCAAGGAAACTACGAATACCTTTAATATCTTTAGGACATGACATCTTCTCAATTGCATCAACTTTAGCTTTATCCACTTCAATACCTCATTCAGAAATTTTATGCCCCAAGACAATACCTTCATTAACCATAAAGTGGCACTTCTCCCAATTCAAGGCAAGATTAGTTTGCTCACATCTCTGCCAAACTCGATCAAGGTTGCTCAAGCAATCATCAAAAGAAGTTCCATAAACAGAAAAATCATCCATGAAAACCTCAACAATCTTTTCACAAAAATCAGAGAATATAGCAGTCATACATCTTCGAAAGGTAGCAGGTGCATTGCATAAACCAAAAGGCATACGTCTATAAGAATAAGTTCCGAAAGGGCAAGTAAAAGTGGTTTTCTCTTGATCAGGTTGTGAAACAGGTTTTTAGAAAAACCAGAATATCCATCAAGAAAACAAAAGTGTGTGTGCTTAGATAATCTTTCCAACATTTGATCGATAAAAGGCAAAGGGTAATGATATTTTCTAGTAGCTTTATTTAATTTTCTAAAAAATTACCATTCTATAGCCAGTAACAATTCTTTGTGGAATAAGTTTATTTTTATCATTACGAACAACAGTAACACCTCCCTTCTTAGGGACACAATGAACGGGACTCACCCATCTACTATCAGCTATGGGATAGATTATACCTGCTTCCAGAAGCTTTAATATTTTAGTTCTTACCACTTCTTTTATTTTAGGATTAAGACGTCATTGATGATCAACAACAGGTTTAGCATCAGGTTCCATATTAATCTTGTGCTGTGATACGTCTCCAACGTATCTATAATTTTTTATTGTTCCATGCTATTATATTATCTGTTTTGGATGTTTTATATGCATTAATATAATATTTTATATTATTTTTGGGACTAAATTATTAACCTAGAGCCCAGTGCCAGTTTATGTTTTTTTCCTTGTTTTTGAGTTTTACAGAAAAGGAATATCAAACGGAGTCCAAACGGAATAAAACTTTCGCGATGATTTTTCTTGAACCAGAAGACACCCGTAGGACTTGGAGATGAAGTCAGAGGAGTCCCGAGGCGACCACAAGCCTCAGGGGCGCGCCCTAGGGGGGTGCCCTGAGGGCTTGTGGGCCCCTCGGAGCTCCTCCAACCCTAATCTTTGGCCTATAAATTCCCAAATATTCCAAAACGACCAGACGTGTCCATCAAAATACTTTTCCGCCGCCGCAACCTTCTGTACCCGTGAGATCCCATGTTGGGGCCTTTTCCGGCACCCTACCGGAGGGGGATTCGATCACGGAGGGCTTCTACATCAACTCTATTGCCCTTCCGATGAAGTGTGAGTAGTTTACCACAGACCTACAGGTCCATAGCTAGTAGCTAGATGGCTTCTTCTTTCTCTTTGATCTTCAATACAATGTTCTCCTTGATGTTCTTGGAGATCTATCCGATATAATATTCTTTTGCGGTGTGTTTGTCGAGATCCGATGAATTGTGGATTTATGAGTAGATTATCTATGAATATTATTTGAATCTTCTCTGAATTCTTATATGCATGATTTGATATCTTTATATTTCTCTTCGAATTATCGGTTTGGTTTGGCTAACTAGATTGGTTCTTGTTGCAATGGGAGAGGTGCTTAGTTTTGGGTTCAATCTTGCGGTGTCCTCACCCAGTGACAAAGTAAGGGTAGCGAGGCACGTATTGTATTGTTGCCATCAAGGGTAAAAAGATGGGGTTTTCATCATATAGCTTGAGTTTATCCCTCTAGATCATGTCATCTTACTTAAAGCATTACTCCGTTCTTATGAACTTAATACTCTAGATCCATGGTGGATAGCGATCGATGTGTGGAGTAATAGTAGTAGATGCAGGCAGGAGTCGGTCTACTTGACACGGACATGATGCCTATATTCATAATCATTGCCTTGGATATCGTCATAACTTTGCGCTTTTCTATCAATTGCTCGACAGTAATTTGTTCACCCACCATATGTTTTCTTTCAAGAGAGAAGCCTCTAGTAAAACCTATGGCCCCGGGTCTATTCTCCATCATATATTTTCAGATCTATAAACCAAAAAACCCCCAAAATACCTTGCTGCAATTTATTTGTTTTTACTTTGTTTTACGTTTTAGTAATCTTTTATATCTATCTCTATCAGATCTCATCCTTGCAAGTGACCGTGAAGGGATTGACAACCCCTTTATCGCGTTGGGTGCAAGTGTTTGATTGTTTGTGCAGGTGCATAGATTGGAGACTTGCGTGTACCTCCTACTGGTTTGATACCTTGGTTCTCAAACTGAGGGAAATACTTATCTCTACTTTGCTGCATCACCCTTTTCTCTTCAAGGGAAAAACCAACACAAGCTCAAGAAGTAGCACGAAGAATTTCTGGCGCCGTTGCCGGGTAGGTTCTACATCAAGCCTACCAAGTACCCAAAATAAACTCTCATCTCTTGCATTACATTATTTGCCATTTGCCTCTCATTTGCCTCTCCCCCACTTCTAAAACGATTTCAGAAAAACACAAAAAGATTTGCCGTTTTATTCGCCCTTCTTCCATTCGTCTTTTCGTTTGCTTTTTGGTTGCTCTTTTGCTAGATCGGTTTGTTGCCACCATGTCTAAATCTGGGGAGGTTATTGTAACATCCCCAGATGTTAACCCTGTCATCAAGCTAATTAATGTGCCATGTCATCATATTTCACTAAGTCAAAATGCCACTTGTCCCAAATCCAACTTCAAATTCATGCTTGAAAAAAAAAGGTCAAATATTTATTTCTTCAAACTGCAAAACTAAAATGTACATAGTATTGCAAATAATCCCAGAACAATTATAAAACTAAAACCAACATTAAGTAAACTCCCAAGTTGACCCTAGCAACCAAAACAGTGGATCAACAACACATTTTCTTTCCATTTAAATTCAAATCAAATTCAAATGAAATCATTTGGTCTGCAAACTTTTCATGGCAGTGCATAATATTGCATTGAATTTATGTGGCTAAGTCACATATTTTACAAAAGTCAAAGGGAGCAAAAAGAAAATGCAACAAAAAAGAATAAAGAAAACAGACAAGAAATAAAAAGAGAAAAGGCCAGAGGCCACTTACTTGCACCCACCTGTTACTGGGCCGTGGCTACACTAGCCAGCCCAGCCCACCGCGCGGTCATCCCCTTCCTCCCGCGCGCTCTCACTCTCCCGCATCGACATGGCATCAATCGCCTCGCTGTCGATCATCCGCTGCGTCCCTCGGGTGGATAAGACCATCCCCTAGCGCCTCTCCCTCCCCCGCAAACCCTAGCTGACCTCAGATCCCCCCTCACTCTCTTCCTTCGTCGCGCTCGGTTTCTTCCTCTCTCTCTCTGCCGAGTGACTCCCCCGACGCATTGCCGCACTGCCGTGGCCACCGGCGTCCCCGCGGGCTGCCACTGTGTCTGGGAGGAGCGCCGTGGCCGACCACGTCGCCCACGCCTACCAGCCGGAGCCGGAGAAGCCCTGCCATGACCGCATCGAGCTCCGCAATTCTTCTGCATCTCCGGCGCGACTCTGACGAGCTCGAGCCCGTCTGCGGCTACTAAGCCTCTCGCCGGGCCTCCGTGAGCCTGCTCGGTGAGCCTCGCCGCTTTCCCCTCTGCTTCCCTGCTGCTTCCACATGCGTAGACGCTGTACCCATTGCAACCGAGCTCGCCGCCGTGCGAGCCCATTGCCGGCACGTTTTCGGTGACCTTTTGGTCACGCAGTGTTGCCCATCGTCTTCGCCGCGTCGAGAAGGCCCTCCCTAGCTGCTTAGTTGGCTCGTACGCGCGCCGTACCACCGTTTGCCACCACGTCCGAGCACCGGCGTCTGCCTCCGTGCTTGCCGTCGCCGCTCCGGTGCGTCTCCGGCATCACCACCCCCCCCCACTGGATGCGGCCCAGCTCCAGCTCTCGAACGCGACCAAAAACGCGACGAACGGCCGCCCATAGCAGATTTTCGGCCCACTCCGGCGACACTCCGCCGACGTGGCCCTCCGGGCCCCACCTCACAGCAACTGACCGTGGGCCCCATGGGCCCCAGTTGACTGTGTTGACCCAGTCAACTGTTGACTGGGCACCCGTGGGCCACTGACATGTGGGCCTCGCGCTAATTTAACTGGTTTTATAAATAAATAAAATGTTATTTAATATGTTAATTAGATTTAATCACTAATTAGTCACTGACTAATGGGGCCCACTCCACTAATTAGCTCTGTTAGTTTAAATCAGCTCACTGTTAGTCCGACAGAGGCCCACAGGTGGGCCCCACCTGTCAGTTTTACTAGTCAGCAGCCCAGTTGACTGCTGACGCAATGCTGACCTCATGCTGATGTCATCATGCTACTGTTCTGGATAATTCGAATTAATTAATTAAAATAACTCCAGAAATTCTTTAAAACTTAGAAAATTCGTAGAAAATAAACCGTAGCTCAGATCGAAAAACTTTGTACATGAAAGTTGCTCAGAACGACGAGACAAATCCGATCGTGCCATCCGTTTCCGTGTCGGGACCCTCTATGGAGTTGAACCCGCAACTTTTAGCCTGTTTCTGGTAGATGAATTGTGCATATACACCGGTTAATAAATCCAACTTAAATCCTAAAATAACTAATATGACTTAGACATGCTTTTAGGCAACCCTGTACTGCACGTTAGCATAGCATGCTCTGTGTTGCATATGTTTGTTGTGTATTTATTTGTTTCCTCCCCCTTTTCTATCTCGGTCGACCCCGAGACCGACGCCGTCCTCGGGACCGACATAGCTCCGGAGTTCGACGACACCGTTGACGACCTTGCCTTTGCCACCGAGCAACCAGGCAAGCACCCCATCTTTGAACATGCCTATATCGCCTATTCTTTCTCCCTCCTGCTTGTATTAGAAGTTGCTACTGCTTTGAGTTATCCTATTCTGATGCATAGCCTGTTTATTTTAACCTGCTATTGATACCTTACCTGCTTATCCTAAACTGCTTAGTATAGGCTGGATAGAGACCCCAGTGACTCCACTAGTCCCGGTTGCCCCGCTGGATCATCGGAAGACTCGACGACCAGGTCCCAGCACCGCACATCACCCCCCTTAGTTGTACGACACTGCAGCGTTACCATCGAGTGCCGAGGGTGATACCTCGTTTAGCACTTCTGATGTTAACTCGGTAGAGTAGCTATTCGGTCGTGGTCATCGCGGGTGATTCCTTCTTCAGCACTCCCGATAACGACGCTGTCGTGCAACACCTCATGTGTGAACCCATCAAGGGTGATTCCTCCGAGTATACCTTGACGGATACATCGAGTAGGAATCCAACGAGGGTGATACCTCGGATTCTCTGATGTTATGGACACACGGATACTTGAACTTTACAACTGTTACTTGGAAAGGCGGGTCGACCCTGAGGGGTACCCGCGAGTGTTGTGGAGACGGGTTGACCTGGAGGGTGCCCGAGAGACAAATACGAGGCGTGGCCGGGCATTCTTAGCCCTTGCCGCAAGTCCTCGAGACGGGGCGACGGGGTCACATCGATCGTGAGTCTCTGCTCGTTACCGCACTACCAAAACACTAACGATTTTGATATTTGATCCGAGTAGGCCTTTGGCCTGATAGCACTAACCATCACGTGGGAATAGTTATGGGCACTCTGCATCGTGGCATCAGCCGAAAGCTCTGTCAGACGTCCAGTTCAGCATGGTGGGCCTTGATATGTCTCCAATGTATCTATAATTTATGAAGTATTCATGCTGTTATATTATCATTCTTGGATGTTTTGCAAACATTTTATAGCAACTTTATATCATTTTTTTGGGACTAACCTATTGACCCAGTGCCCAGTGCCAGTTGCTGTTTTTTACTTGTTTTTTACATCGCAGGAAATCAATACCAAACGGAGTCCAAACACCGCGAAACTTCTTGAGGATTTTTATGGACCAGAACACATCCAATGGGCTAGAGCAGCACCTGGGGGGTGCCCCGAGGGGGGCCCAGGCGCGCCCCGGTGGGTTGTGTCTACCTCGGTGGCCTCCCGCACCCCCTCTTTGCCCTATAAATCACCAAATATTCCAAAAACCCTCGCGGAGACCCTAGATCAGAAGTTCCGCTGTCGCAAGCCTCTATACCCACGAAAAACCAATCTAGACCCCGTTCCGGCACCTTGCCGGAGGGGGAAATCATCACCGGTGGCCATCTTCATCATCTCGGCGGCCACTATGATGAGGAAGGAGTAGTCCACCCTCGAGACTGAGGGTTTGTACCAGTAGCTATGTGTTTAATCTCTCTCTCTCGTGTTCTTGAGATGTCACGATCTTGATGTATCGCGGGCTTTGTTAATATAGTCGGATCATATGGTGTTTTCCCCTCTCTATCTTGTTGTGAATTGAGTTTTTCCCTTTGAGATTTCGTTTTAGCGGATTGAATACTTTTATGGATTTGAGAACCCTTTATGTATGTCTTGCTATGAATACCCGTGGTGACAATGGGGTATCATATTGATTCACTTGATATATGTTTTGGCACTCAACTTGCGAATTCCCGAGGTGACATTGGGATAATCTATGCATAGGGGTTGATGCACGTTCTTGTATTTGTTTCTCCGATAGAAATCTTGGGACACTCTTTGAGGTTCTTTGTGTTGGATTGAGTATTATAAATCTGAAATTGTTTGATGCATATCGTATAATCAACTCACGGATACTCGCGGTGACATTGGAGTATCTAGGTGACATTAGAGTTGGTTGATGTGTATCATATGGTATTATTTTAGTACGAACTCTTGGTTAGATCGATCGGAAAGAATAGCTTGGTGCTATTTTAGTACGAACTCTAGGATAGATTGATCGGAAAGAATAGCTTTGAGGTGGTTTTGTACCCTACAAACAATTTCTTCTTATGTTCTCCGCTAGATAAGAACTTTGGAGTGATTCTTCATCGCACGTTGAGGGATAGTTATTTGATCCAATTATATTAGCATTGTTGAGAGATTGCACTAGCGAAAGTACGGACCCTAGGCCTCATTTTCAAGCACTGCAATACCATTTGTGCTCACTTTTGTTACTTGCTACCTTGATGTTTTTTATTATTCCTATTACAAAAATCAATATCTACTATTATTACTACACTTTTATCACCATCTCTTCGCCGAACTAGTGCACCTATACAATTTACCATTGTATTTGGTGTGTTGGGGACACAAGAGATTTTTTTATTATTTGGTTGCAGGGTTGTTTGAGAGAGATCATCTTCATCCTACGTCTCCCACAGATTGATAAACCTTAGGTCATCCACTTGAGGGAAAATTGCTACTGTCCTACAAAACTCTGCGCTTGGAGGCCCAACACGTGTCTACAAGAATAAAGTTGCGTAGTAGACATCAGGCCTGTCGGGCCAGTGCCATCCATGATGAGGTGGTGCTCGTCCCGGCTCATCGCACAACGACCCGGAGTGCACAGGGCGATGGCCCAAGACCCCTGAGTGCTTAGGTTGTAGACCGGCGGGAACCTCTCTGCTGAGCTCTAGGTAGGGCTGCGATGTGTCGTTTGGCCGAGGCCGGGTATGACCTAGAAAAGTGTGTCCGGCCGGAGTTAAGCGAGCGTGGTGGGTAAGTTGGTGCACCCCTGCAGGGAAGAACTAATCTATGCATAGCCGGATCCTCGGTAACGGACGATCGGAGTTGTATCCCGATCGATACAACTAGAACTTAATGATGACAAAGGGATACTAGGGCTCTGGGATTGCTTTCTCGCAGGGAGTCGAGAAAGGATCTCTGGGTGAGGTTGATGACACTACTACTACTTTATATTATGCTATTATGTACTCTTCTAATGCTGCAAGACCGCTGAAGATGATGCCGTAAGACCGCTGAAGATGCTAGTCTTCGATAGGACTAGGCCTTCTCTCTATTCTGGCATTTCTGCAGCCCAGTCCACATATACAGCCTTTCTTTGAAAATGTTGCATATGTAGTGTAGATCCTTGCTTGCTGAGTACTTCGGATGAGTACTCACGGTTGCTTTGCTTCCTCTTTTTCCCCATATCCGTTTGATGCGACCAGATGACGGAGCCCCGGAGCCAGCTACCCCTGTCGATGAACACTTCTACTACCCCGAGGATGGCTACTTCTACGAGTTGGCTGACGACCAGGAGTAGGTTCGGAGGGTCCCAGGCAGGAGGCCTGCGCCTTTTCGATCGTAGTGTTTTGCTTTGCTCCGCCTTTTCAAGGCCTTTTTGTTTTTATCTTTTATATCTGTACTCAGATATCTGATGCTTCCACTGACGCTTGTAAGCGAGCTTATGTATTCAAGCCCTCGAGGCCCCTGGCTTGTAACATAAAGCTTGTATTATTTTAATTTGTGTCTAGAGTTGTGTTGTGATATCTTCAAGTGAGTCCTTAGGCTTGATCGTGTGCATTTGCATGTATGATTAGTGCATGATTGAGCCGGGGGCGTCATAGGTTGGTATCAGAGCCGACTGCCTATATGATCCCCCCTTTCCAACTCCTTGGCCGAAGTTGAGTCTAGTATCTGAAAAACTATTTTACTAACTTCGCTGTGTGGCTTACATGGGCCACGTCGCCGAATGGGTGATATTAGGATCTTTTATTCCTCTTCCTTACTCTAGGACTCTGATCTCTCTTCTATTTCAGGTTAAATGAATTTTACTAACACCGACACTTAGGATCTCGTAAATCTCGTCTACCCGGAGAGCTGGATATCTATGCTTAAGTCCTTACCATTGATTTGATTAGTCTGATAATCATTTTCCTTTCCATTGGTTTATTTAACCTTTCTCTCCAAGTTGAATTATACTTCTCATTGTCATTTGACAATCCTGAATTTCCTCTGTTTCAGATGGATTGTTTGTTTCCACCACGCTTTGCGACGCAGCTTGTGCTTCGCACTCGGGCTCGTGATGCCCCTGGTTTTCCAGCTGTCCTGATCGCCCTCCTGACTAGACTAGGCTACCGCTGGTACCCCGAGTACATGGTCTACGAGGATTACCGCGAGTTCAAGTAGGAGCAGTACCATGCTGATGTTCGTATCTATGATCAGCACGATGACTCAGACACTCAGCTGCACCTTTCCACGGTATCGGCGTGACGATTGAGATGGCAGTCCATGACGCCGCCTACCCTGCTGTCGCACGTCGCCCATGCCTACCAGCCGGAGCCGGAGAAGCCCTGCCGTGACCGCATCTAGCTCCACCCTTCTTCTGCATCTTCGGCGCGACTACGACGAGCTCGAGCCTGTCTGCAGCTACTAAGCCTCTCGCCGAGCCTCCGTGAGCCTGCTCGATGAGCCTCGCTGCTTTCCCCTCTGCTTCCCTGCTGCTTCCACATGCGTAGATGCCGTACCCATCGCAACCGATCTCGCCGCTGTGCGAGCCCGTCGCCGGCACGTTTCTGGTGACCTTTTGTTCACGCGGTGTTGCCCATCGTCTTCGCCGCGCTGAGAAGGCCCTCCCTAGCTGCTTAGTTGGCTGGTGCGCGCGCCGTACCTCCATTTGCCACCACGTCCGAGCGCCGCCGTCCGCCTCCGTGCTCGCTATCGCCGCTCCGGTGCGTCTCCGGCATCACCACCAAACCCACTCGATGCGGCCCAGCTCCAGCTCTCGAACGCGACGAACAGCCGCCGATAGCAGATTTCCGGTCCACTCTGGCGACGCCCCGCTGCAGGAATGGTCACCGGCGCATCTCCGGCGCCACCCGCCGACGTGGCCCTCCGGGCCCCAGTTGACTGGGTTGACCCAGTCAACTGCTGACTGGGCACCCGTGGGCCACTAACATGTGGGCCCCGCGCTAATTTAACTGGTTTTATAAATAAATAATTTTTTATTTAATATGTTAATTAGATTTAATCACTAATTAGTCAATGACTAATGGGGCCCACTCCACTAATTAGCTCTGTTAGTTTAAATCAGCTCACTGTTAGTCCCACAGAGGCCGACAGGTGGGCCCCACCTGTCAGTTTGACTAGTCAGCAGCTCAGTTGTCTGCTGACGCAATGCTGACCTCATGCTGATGTCATCATGCTACTGTTCTGGATAATTCGAATTAATCAATTAAAATAATTCCAGAAATTCTTTAAAACTTAGAAAATTCGTAGAAAATAAACCGTAGCTTAGATCGAAAAACTTTGTACATGAAAGTTGCTTAGAACGACGAGACGAATCCGACCGTGCCATTTGTTTCCGTGTCGGGACCCTCTACGGAGGTGAACCCGCAACCTTTAGCCTATTTCCGGTAGATGAATAGTGCATATACACCGGTTAATAAATCCAACTTAAATCCTAAAATAACTAATATGACTTAGACATGCTTTTAGGCAACCCTGCACTGCACGTTAGCATAGCATGCTCTATGTTGCATATGTTTGCTGTGTATTTATTTGTTTCCTCCCCCTTTTCTATCTCGGTAGACCCCGACACCGACGCCGTCCTCGGGACCGACGCAGCTCCGGAGTTCGACGACACCGTTGACGATCTTGCCTTTGCCGCTGAGCAACTAGGCAAGCACCCCCCCTTTGAACATGCCTATATCGCCTATTCTTTCTCCCTCCGGCTTACATTAGAAGTTGCTACTGCGTTGAGTTATCCTATTCTGATGCATAGCCTGTTTATTGTAACCTGCTATTGATACCTTACCTGCTTATCCTAAATTGCTTAGTATAGGCTGGATAGAGACCCCAGTGACTCCACTTGTCCCGGTTGCCCCGCTGGATCATCGGAAGACTCGACAACCAAGTCCCAGCACCGCACATCACCCCCCTTAGTTGTACGACACTGCAGCGTTACCATCGAGTGCCCACGGTGATACCTCGTTTAGCACTTCTGATGTTAACTCGGTAGAGTAGCTATTAGGTCATGGCCATCGAGGGTGATTCCTCCTTTAGCACTCCCGATAACAACGCTGTCGTGCAACACCTCAAGTGTGAACCCATCGAGGGTGATTCCTCCGAGTTTACCTTGACGGATACATCGAGTAGGAATCCAACAAGGGTGATACCTCGGATTCCCTGATGTTATGGACACACGGATACTTGGACTTTACAACTGTTACTTGGAAAGGCGGGTCGACCCTGAGGGGTACCCGTGAGTGTTGTGGAGACGGGTTGACCTGGAGGGTGCCCGAGAGATAAATACGAGGCGTGGCCGGGCATTCTTAGCCCTTGCCGCAAGTCCTTGAGACGGGGCGACGGGGTCACATCGATCGTGAGTGTCTGCTCGTTACCGCACTACCAAAACACTAATGATTAGGATATTTGATCCGAGTAGGCCTCTGGCCTGATAGCACTAACCATCACGTGGGAATAGTTATGGGCAATCTACATCCTGGCATCAGTCGAAAGCTCTGTCAGACGTCCTGTTCAGCATGGTGGGCCTGTCGGGCCAGTGCCATCCATGATGAGGTGATGCTCGTCCCGGCTCGTCGCACAACGACCCAGAGTGCACAGGGCGATGGCCAAAGACTCCTGAGTGCTTAGGTTGTAGACCGGCGGGGACCTCTCTACTGAGCTCTAGGTAGGGCTACGGTGTGTCATTTGGCCGAGGCCGGGCATGACCCAGAAAAGTGTGTCCAGCCGGAGTTAAGCGAGCGTGGTGGGTAAGTTGGTGCACCCCTGCAGGGAAGAACTAATCTATGCATAGCCAGATCCTCGGTAACGAATGCTCGGAGTTGTATCCCGATCGATACAACTAGAACTTAATGATGAGAAAGGGATACTAGGGCTCTGGGATTGCTTTCTCGCAGGGAGTCGAGAAAGGATCTCTGGGTGAGGTTGATGACACTACTACTACTTTATATTATGCTATTCTGTACTCTTCTAATGCTGCAAGACCGCTGAAGATGATGCCGTAAGACCGCTGAAGATGCTAGTCTTCGATAGGACTAGGCCTTCTCTCTATTCTGGCATTTCTGCAGCCCAGTGCACATATACAACCTTTCTTTGAAAATGTTGCATATGTAGTGTAGATCCTTGCTTGCTGAGTACTTCGGATGAGTACTCACGGTTGCTTTGCTTCCTTTTTTTCCCCATATCTGTTTGATGCGACCAGATGACGGAGCCCCGGAGCCAGCTGCCCCTGTCGACGAACACTTCTACTACCCCAAGGATGGCTACTTCTACGAGTTGGCTGACGACCAGGAGTAGGTTCGGAGGGTCCCAGGCAGGAGGCCTGCGCCTTTTCGATCATAGTGTTTTGTTTTGCTCCGCCTTTTCAAGGCCTTTTTGTTTATATCTTTCATATCTGTACTCAGATATCTGATGCTTCCACTGATGCTTGTAAGCAAGCTTATGTATTCGAGCCCTCGAGGCCCCTGGCTTGTAACATAAAGCTTGTATTATTTTAATTTGTGTCTAGAGTTGTGTTGTGATATCTTTAAGTGAGTCCTTAGGCTTGATCATGTGCATTTGCGTGTATGATTAGTGCATGATTGAGCCTGGGGCGTCACAGTTATCATAAATTTTTTTGAGGGTCTTGCTAGCATAAATCTTGAGGAAAAACTTGGATCTTGTTCTTTAGACCATGAAACTGAAAGTCCCCCTAATTATAAAGCTAAAACTTTTCATGTGGGATACGGTAATATTATTGGAAAAAGTGTTATTCAAGAATTCTTTGATTGTGCGGGAACTTTGCCTATTAATAAGAGATCTATACTTCTTGATACAAATTGTTATGCGGATGCCATTGCCATGCTTATTGATAAATTAGAAAGAAAATTTGTGCACATCCACCCCGCTTTGCAAAAGATGTTTTATGAACTCCCCAATATTCATCACCCTAAGGCTAAAAATATTGCCACTATTATCCTTTTGCGGGAATTTGATTTTATAATACAAGAAGCTAGGGAAATTTTTGCTTTTGACAATAAAGATATTGAACATCCTCCGATTGAAGAAATTCTCCATGATAAAGAAACTTTGCGTAGCCTGGAATCTAGAGATTATCAATCTTACAGTGACAAGCTTAGAAGGAGGGTGCCTTATTCAGAAATTACTCAAGCCCTTTACCTTGATACTTATGATAAATTTGATTGGGTAACTCGGGGAATTTATGTAGGATTTAATGATGATTGGTTGGAAGAGATGACTAGGGAACCCATTAAAAATGAGATACGCATTTTATATGATGATATATATGGTGATGATCCAGACTATGGGTTTATGAATGTCAAAATCACCAATCAAAACCCTTTTCATGAATTAAGTTCACCTACTAGAAGGGAAAGAAAATAAAAGAAATATTTGCTAAGAAAAGTCTTGAAAGATTTGATTAAGAAGGAGTTGGATGACAATACCTAGATCTATGTTTTATGCCTAGCTAGGGGCGTTAAACAATAGCGCTTGTTGGGAGGCAACCCAATTTTATTTTTTATGTTTTTTGTGTTTGGTTATGTTTTTCAATAAATACACATTATTATCTCTGTAGTAATTGTGTTTTGGTGTTTTAATTAGTGTTTGAGCCAAGCTAGACCTTTGGGATGGCTTACGGTGATAGTTGATTTGATCTTGCTGAAAAACAGAAACTTTTCCGTCCAGTAACAGAATTGTTTAAATTCACTGGAGCATATAAAAACTCTGAATTTTTTACACAAGATTGATATAAAAATTTCCTCTGTTTTCCAAATATTTCAGACATTTTGGAGTTACAGAAGTATGAGAACAATTCAGATCTTCGCAGACTGTTTTGTTTTTGACAGATTCTGTTTTCTATGTGTTGTCTGCTTATTTTGTCGATTCTATGGGTAGTATCGAGGGGTATTGTGACACCCCGAGACCGATGCGCCAAATATCTCCTGTTTATTCGCCATCGTTGCCATTTCATTCGCTTGCGTGATGCACTTTGCCATGTCATCATGTGCATTTCATCTGCATGTTTTTCAAAATTTGCATCCGTCCGTAGTTGCCGGGTCTCCCAGTTCTCTCTGTTGTCTATTTTGAGTCCAACCACACTCGTACGCGCCCGCGGCACCTCCGAAATATTATTATATAAGTGGGATAAAAACGTTCTTGGAATGGGTTGTAAGTTGGCATGCGGTCTTGTTTTATTGTAGGTAGACCGCCTGCCAAATTTCGTCGCATTCAGAGTCCGTTTGATGCCCCATCGGATAACTATAGCGGCATTATAGCCAGTCAAATGCCGGACGTTTTCGGTATCCGAAAACCCTTGCCGGGCCGCTCTGCTTATCTCTCTTCTCAGCCCGAGGCCGCCTTGTTTTCCGCGCCTTCCCAGCCACCTCCCGCCACTTGGCGCCGTCCCATGGGCCGCGCTGCCGCCTAAACCGCCGTCCCCGACCAACCAGAGGCCGCCACATCGCCCCCTATCTAGCCCCGCCGCCGCGGCCCGCCAGGACCCAGATCGGGCCCTGGGAAGCCCATCGGGGCCCGGACCGAAGCCGCACCCCATGAGTTCGAGCGCTCCGCCGCCGCCGCTCGAGCCTCCCAACTCCACCCGCCGCCGGCGACCATCCAGGCCGGCCCCGCCCCGACCTCTCCACCGTCCTGCTCCCTCTTCTCTTCCTCTCCCTCACAACTTCTCTCTCTCCCATAGGAGCCGCCGCCGCCCGAAGCTCCCGGCGCCGGCGAGCACCTCCGCCGCTTCGTCGACCTCGCCCCACGCCGTCCACTGCCGGATCAGGCCTTCCCGGCGCCGGATCCGCGCACCCGGGCCGTCCCCGGCATCCTCCGCTCACCGGAGCCGCGCCCGCGCCGCCGCCGGCCAGCTGCCTCCGCCGGCGCTGATCTGCACGCTGCCGTCCAGGTCGACCTCGACCCCAACCCAAACGCCCCCTAGACCGCTTCGTCCCACTAAACCATTCCGTCCAATTTTCCTCGGGGTGAGAAAACGACCATGTCTTTTCTGAAATATATCATCATATTGCAGTTGCAAAAGTGCTTGCTGATGTTAAGTGATGAAACTGATAAAACTTGGCCTTTTGTTATTTTCGTGTGTTTTAATGCATATGTCATATGAGCATCTTGTCAATATGTGTTTGGTGCATTTTTATGTCTTCTTGCTGCTAGTATTTATTTCATGCCATGATATGCCATGATGTGACTGCCATGAGCTTGCAAACATGCCTAGTCAATGTTGCTGATTTCATACTTGTTAGTTTCACCAAGTCTGAAACTGTCTATTATAAAACTTGTCAACTTTGCATGATGTTTGCCACTAATCCATTGCTCATATGCATATGATTCCTTGATGTGATTTGCTCTATGCAATGTGTACTTTGATGCCACGCCCTTGGTTGCATGTAAAGTTGCTGTAGGATGTCTTTTTCTTGCTCTTAAGTTGCCATCATGATAAAACTGTCATCCTGTTAACAGCAATGCTCCATTTTGCAAAGCTCATAGTAATTAATCTATGCATCTTATAAATTGTGCCAATGGATTAATTAGAAGTATACCATGTCTAACTTATGCTCATGCCTTTTCAATAAATATTAAAATTGCTATACTTGCTGTTATGTGCCTCCAAATTCAGCATCATAATGTTGTTGTTTTGCATTCTCGGATTTCAGTGTCTGAGAATCAGCTTATTTCATGGTTGCATCTTGTCTTGATAATTCCCATGAACCTGCTGCTCCAATGTATATGCCATATTGTGTGATTTGAGCTCTAAGATATGTACTACCATGATATTCCATTTGATGCCATGATCTTGCACTGTAGCATCTTTGTTTCATGCCTCCAACATGTCATCATATTAACTCTGCTCATGTATATGCTCAGTTTTTCACCAAGTCCTGATCTGTGACCGAAATTTGCATTTTGCATTGATCATAGTAAATTAACCATGATGGATATGAACCTGAATAGTAAAGATGAATTGAAGTATGTTATCTCTCCTTTAAGTGCATATCAAGTTTGTGCCCATATGGTTCCTGTAGCATGTTGATTTGATGCTTGCAATATGCCTAGTTGCTGTTTTGGGCAGATTGTTATTCAAACTTGCTTTGGGTGTATGTGTTGGACCGTTGCTCTATTTTGATCATGCCCTATATGAAACTTGCTTATAATTGCATGTAGTTTCATGATAACTTGTTGCATCCATGTTTTGGAGTGTTTGTGGTTGATGTTTGCATGCACTTTTCGTCAATGCCATGTTCAACTTGTTTAGCTCATATCTTTTAGACCGTAGCTCCGAATTAAATGAACTTTATATGTAACTTGACTAGAAAAATGTGTAGATCATCATGGTGCACTTCAACTTGCTATTTAATAACTTTAACATAATATTTTGTTCAGATCAGTACCGATTTCGAAATTTGCATATGGGGACCTTTCGAAATTGTTATGTGTTGTTTCCGGCCTCATTTAAACTTGCTTTGATGTGGGGTTCTTTCATGTATCATCTCTTGTCATGAGTAAAAACATTTAACCTTGTCATGCATCATACTTGTTTGTGCATCATGCCATGTTTATGCTTGTGTGTTTACCGTGTTGTTTGCTTCTTTCCGGTTGTGCTTCTTCTCGATAGTTCTCGGTTTCGTTGCGATTGTGAGGATCCGTTCGACTACGTTGCTTCGTCTACTTCATGGACTCGATCTTCTTCCGAGCGGGATTTCAGGCAAGATGATCATTATCTTGGATACCACTACTATCTTTGCTTCCTAGTTGTCTCGATGCTATCGCTATGTCGCACTACCTACCACTTGTTTGTCAAGCCTCCCAAATTGCCATGATAAGCCTATAACCTTTTCCACCTTCCTAGCAAACCGTTGTTTGGCTATGTTACCGCTTTGCTCAGCCCCTCTTATAGCGTTGCTAGTTGCAGGTGCAGTGCAGGTTATTCCATGTTTGGGACATGGATATCATGGGATATGACAATATCTCTTATTTAATTAACGCATCTATATACTTGGTAAAGGGTGGAAGGCTTGGCCTTTTGCTTGTTGTTTTGTTCCACTCTTGCTGCCTTAGTTTCCGTCATACCGGTGTTATGTTCCTTGATTTTGCATTCCTAACACGGTTGGGGTTTATTGGCCCCCCTTGACAGTTCGCTTTGAATAAAACTCTTCTAGCAAGGCCCAACATTGGTTTTACCATTTGCCTAATAACAACTAAAACTTGCATAGGGACTTACTGGTACCAGAGGAAATTAATCAACAACCCCGGGCCAGTGCTCCTCATGAGTGTTGGTCCAAACTGGGCGATGTCCGTCGCCCCCTGGGCAACTAGGGACTTAGCCAACCCGACGTCTGGCCCATCCGGTGTGCCTTGAGAATGAGATACGTGCGAGTCCTATCAGGATTGTCGGTACATCGGGCGGTCTTGCTGGTTTTGTTTTACCATTGTTGAAATGTCTTGTGCATCGGGATTCCGAGTTTGATCGGGTTGTCCCGAGATGGAGATTTACCTCCGCGGATCATGAGAGTTTGTGATGGGCTAAGTTGGGACACCCCTGTAGGGTTTAATCTTTCCGGAAGCCGTGCCCGTGGTTATGTGGCAGATGGGAAATTTATAATATCCGGTTGTAGAGAACTTGACACCAGATCCGAAATAAAATACACCAACCGCGTGTGTAACCGTGACTGTCTCTTTTCGAGCAAGTTCAGGAAGAGAACATGGTGGGGTTATGTTTGATTTGTAAGTAGTTCGGGATCACTTATTGATCATTACTAGTTTGCGACCGTTATGCGTAGTTGCTCTTCTTACTCTTGTACTCGTAAGTTAGCCACCATACAATGCTTAGTGCTGCTGCAACCTCACCACTTATCCATTCCATACCCATTAAGCTTTGCTAGTCTTGATACCCAAGGAAATGGGATTACCGAGTCCTCGTGGCTCACAGATTACTACAACAACAGTTGCAGGTACAGGTAATGCGATGACATGACGTGAGAGCGATGCTTGATTGTTTGGAGTTCTTCTTCTGCTTTGATCAGGGGTTAGGTTCCTGGCCGGCAACCTGGGCTAGCAGGGTGGATGTTGTTTGAGTTTTTCGTTTGTGTTTCATCCATAGACGGATGTTGCTTTCTGTATGATGTTTGATGTATTGGTGAGGCAAGTGTATGCCTTTGTATGTATCCCCATCTATTATGTAATGGTACGATGTAATGATCCACCTTGCAAAAGCGTCTTCAATATGCGGCTCTATCCTTGGTGGGACCTTCGAGTTCCTCCCGGATAGGATCGCATATTGGGCGTGACAGGTATGAACCATGGAAAAGTTGGAATATAGTAGATATTACACCAATATAAATAAAGAATGAATTCACAACAATACCTAAGGTGATGATTTATTTTCTTATACTAACGGAACTCATGAGTTTTCTATTGAGTTTTGCGTTGTGAAGTTTTCAAGTTTTGGGTAGAGATTTGATGGACTATGGAATAAGGAGTGGCAAGAGCCTAAGCTTGGGGATGCCCAAGGAACCCCAAGGTAATATTCAAGGACAACCAAGCATCTAAGCTTGGGGATGCCCCGGATGGCATCCCCTCTTTCGTCTTCAATCCATCGGTAAATTTACTTGAGGCTATATTTTTATTCACCACACGATATGTGTTTTGCTTGGAGCGTCTTGTATGATATGAGTCTTTTCTTTTTAGTTTGCCACAATCATCCTTGCTGTACACACCTTTTGAGAGGGACACACATGATTCATGACTTTATTAGAATACTCTTTGTGCTTCACTTATATCTTTTGAGCTAGGCAATTTGCTCTAGTGCTTCACTTATATCTTTTTAGAGCACGGCGGTGGCTTTATTTTATAGAAATTGTTGAACTCTCATGCTTCACTTATATTATTTTTAGAGTCTCTAAATAGCATGATAATTTGCTTAGGTTATGAAATTAGTCCTAATATGATGGGCATCCAAGAGGGATATAATAAAAACTTTCATATAAAGAGCGTTGAATACTATGAGAAGTTTGATTCCTTGCATTTGTTTTGAGATATAAAGATGGTGATATTAGAGTCATGCTAGTGAGTAATTGTGGATTGGTAGAAATAATTGTGTTAAAGTTTGTGATTCCCGTAGCATGCACGTATGGTGAACCGTTATGTGATGAAGTCGGAGCATGATTTATTTATTGATTGTCTTCCTTATGAGTGGCGGTCGGGGACGAGCGATGGTATTTTCCTACCAATCTATCCCCCTAGGAGCATGCGTGTAGTACTTTGTTTCGATAGCTAATAGAATTTTGCAATAAGTATGTGAGTTCTTTATGACTAATGTTGAGTCCATGGATTATACGCACTCTCACCCTTCCACCATTGCTAGCCTCTCTAGTACCGCGCAATTTTCGCCATTACATTAAACCCACCATATACCTTCCTCAAAATAGCCACCATACCTACCTATTATGGCATTTCCATAGCCATTCCGAGATATATTGCCATGCAACTTCCACTGTTCCGTTTATTATGGCACACTTCATCATTGTCATATTGCTTTGCATGATCATGTAGTTGACATAGTATTTGTGGCAAGGCCACCGTTCATATTTTTTATGCATGTCACTCTTGATCATTGCACATCCCGGTACACCGCCGGAGGCATTCATATAGAGTCATATTTTGTTCTAGAATCGAGTTGTAATTTTTGAGTTGTAAGTAAATAAAAGTGTGATGATCATCATTATTAGAGCATTATCCCATGTGAGGAAAGGATGATGGAAGCTATGATTCCCTCACAAGTTGGGATGAGTCTCCGGACTTTGCAAAAAATAAAAGAGGCCAAAGAAGCCCAAACAAAAAAAGAGAGAAAAGAGAGAAGGGGCAATGCTACTATCCTTTTACCACACTTGTGCTTCAAAGTAGCACCATGATCTTCATTATAGAGAGTCTCCTATGTTTTCACTTTCATATACTAGTGGGAATTTTTCATTATAGAACTTGGCTTGTATATTCCAATGATGGGCTTCCTCAAATTTCCCTAGGTCTTCGTGAGCAAGCGAGTTGGATGCACACCCACTTAGTTTCTTTTTGAGCTTTCATACACTTATAGCTCTAGTGCATCCGTTGCATGGTAATCCCTACTCACTCACATTTATATCTATTGATGGGCATCTCCATAGTCTGTTAATACGCCTAGTTGATGTGAGACTTTCTCCTTCTTTTTTGTCTTCTCCACAACCACCATATTCTATTCCACCTATAGTGCTATATCCATGGCTCACGCTCATGTATTGCGTGACAGTTGAAAAAGTTTGAGAACATCAAAAGTATGAAACAATTGCTTGGCTTGTCATCGGGGTTGTGCATGATTTAATAGTTTGTGTGATGAAGATGGAGCATAGCCAGACTATATGATTTTGTAGGGATAACTTTCTTTGGCCATGTTATTTTGAGAAGACACGATTGCTTTATTAGTATGCATGAAGTATTATTCTTTTTTTGTTAATATTAAACTTTTGTTTTGAATCTTATGGATCTGAATAAAATGCTAAAGAAAGTTGTCCCTTGATGATGAGGAGGAATTGTTATGATGATGAGGTGTTGTTATATGAATATGATGATGATGATGAGTTGTTATGATGATGATGATGATGATGATGAGTTATTATATCATTGGGTGGAAGAAAAACGGATTACATTCAAGTGGATGGATCTATATCGTTGGGTGGAAGAAAAACATATCAGATTCAAGTGGATGGATCCAAAGTGACCAAGTTGGATTAGTAGGACGAAGTTGGATTATCATCCTACTAATCCAACTTGGTCACTTTGGATCCATCCACTTGAATCTAATCCGCATTTCTTTCACCCACTGATATAATAACTCAACATGATCGTAATGATATAACAATCTCTAAATTGCTATTGTATGAAAACTTGTATAACGGTGTATAAATACAGTAGGAAACAAAAGAGAAATAGAATACGGAAGAATAGTAGTAGTGCTGGGTTAGGACGTGCTGCTAGTAATTAGCAGTAACTGAGTTAGCAGTAGCGGGGGCAATACCAGCACTACTGCTAAAAGTTAACTGTAGCGCCCTAGCAGTAGCGCGGGGACCCGTGCTACTGCTAGGCAAAAACCCCTCGCTACTGCTAGGGTTTTCCTTAGTAGTGCAAAGCAGTGGCGGGCGGGAATGTGGGCCCGCCATAGTTAGACCATTTCAGATTTAACCGCGGAATAAAACCTAACTGTGGTGGGCAGTATATCGTGCTCGCCACTGCTTATTAACATATCAGTGGCAGGCGGATTTGTCGCCAGCAACAGCTAAATTGTGGTAAGCACTACCATAGGACACGGGAAACGTATAAAGTGTACACTCGTGTAGTGGCTGGTAGGGCGGGGCGCCCGCCAGTGCTCTCCACTTATGGTGGTGGGCACTATCCTGCGCTAGTCACATGTATTCCCACGACCCTGACGATTTAGTTTCCCCCACCACCCCTAAAACTGATCCAAAATTTCTATTTGCCCCAGCACCGCCCCTAGCGCCTGCCGCCTGCCCCCAAACCTCATCTGAGTCACCACCGCGCCGCTCCTCGTTGCCATCTGTACTCGCCGCCGCCGCGCCCCTCGTTGCTGCCTCTCCTCGTTGCCACCGCGTCTCTCATTGCCCCCTATCCTCGCCGCCGCCACGCCCATCGTTGCTGCCTCTCCTCGCCGCCGAGTCCTTCGTCGCCCCTGCCACATGCGCCGTTCGTTCCTCCTCGCCGCCGCGGTCATGGACTCCTCCAACACTGGAGGTATCTCGCTGCCGCTGCCACTGCCGAGCTCCTCCGTGATGGCTACCCCTCCAGCCATCGCGCCCTCCTCCGCCAACATCGGAGACCTCGCGCCCCCTTCTGTCGGTGCAACAGACCCTGGGTACATTGCACGGACTGTGCACAGGCCAGAGACAAGATAACAAGACCAAGATCAGACCAAACAAGGAGGATCAATTTCTTTGAAGGATCCAAGTGCAAGTCGAGAAGGCCAAGGTGAGCCAGAGGAACAAGGCATCGCTAAGGGAAGGACCTACCTTGCCGGGCAGGCGAGCCTGGCAGGGTTGGGTTTGCCCCAAAAGCAAGCTCCCAGATCGTCCCGGCAGGCCTATCGGGGCTGGCGGAGGCAAACCACTCCACCGCTCCACATCACAAGCGACACAAGTCATTAATCAAAGCAGTGTCGAGCTCCAAGGTGACTAAGTGGCTGCTTTTTGCCACATGGCAGCCACTTCCTACAGCAAACACCTCCATATGACACCCGTCCTGAGACGTGTCAAGCGAGCAGGCGTGAAGCTGGCAAAACAGCCCGGCAGGGCCTGCCGAGCGAGCTGTGATGTGACACTGAGCGACGCATTTAATGCGCTCTGTCAGCCTGCAGAGTTAGATATGATAGCACTGTTAGCTATCTAATCAGTACGCAAAGACTGATTTGCCACTATGGTTACCACTTAATCTATAAAAGGAGGCCCATGGCGACCGTAGAAAGGGTTGGACCCTCGCAGATCCATACGCACGTAGTCACTCTCGCCCCCAGAGCGACCTTGCCAGGCGAGTGTGCTACGTTCACCACCATCAATCCACCAAAGCAGGAGTAGGGTTTTACGCCTCACGGCGGCCCGAACCTGGGTAAAGACTTCCCGTGTGATCTCTGCCGTGCTGCGCGATGCTTCTCCGCTCTTTGTGCAACGTGCCCATCCCCCCACCGAACCAAAAGGGGCTCATGGCCCCATAGGTGGCCGTGGTTTCCCACGACATCTTTGGCGCGCCAGGTAGGGGGATCACTTGCGCGAAACCGGGAGCGTATGCTGCGTGTCATCTTCATCGACATTTTCATCGTGGACGGCGTCATCGACTATGGCGCCCAAGAGGAAGCCCGGAGCTGCAAATCACCCGTCCACCTCGAAGGCTCCGCCGCCCGTGATCGCCGACGTCGCGGGGAATGCGGGGGCTCGCGAGGGTGTGGATGCTGCGGGGGACGTGGTCAGCGCAGGCGGCGCCGTCACCGCCTTCCCCACGGCCGAAGCAGGAATGGGAGGTACCGGGGAAGGATAGATCAACCCTCATCCAGGATTTAGAAGAGACATTTGCTAATCTGCGCAAGATCAACTTGAAACTGAATCCGGAGAAGTGCGTGTTTGGCGTTCCCTCCGGCAAGCTACTTGGTTTCTTTGTGTCCCACCGTGGGATAGAGGCCAACCCCGATAAGATCAAGGCTATTGAGCAGATACAGGCACCCAAGATAGTTAAGGATGTGAGGCGTTTGACAGGATGCGTTGCCGCGCTTAGCAGATTCATCTCCAAGTCTACCGGGCGCGCCTTGACGTTCTTCAAGATTTTGAAGAGGGCAGGACACATGAAGTGGACCCCGGAAGCAGATGCAGCACTGTAGGATTTGAAGGCCTACTTGTCTTCTGTGCCTACTTTGGTCACACCCAAACCACAAGAGCCGTTGTTGCTATATCTGGCAGCAACTAATCAAGTGGTTAGTGCAGCCCTAGTAGCGCAGCGGGAACTAGAAGAAGCAGCCACCTCAGCAAGTGTCCTGCCCGGGGAAGAGGAAGAGGAAGAGAGCGGCCCAGCAAGGCCAGATACGGATCAGGACAAAGAAGAGCATGGCAGCGGAAACAACCCCAAGGACACGGCAAGGAAGAAGGTGGTGCAGCGCCTAGTATACTTTGTCAGCTCCCTGTTGTAGGGGGCTAGATCTAGGTATTCTGGCATGCAAAAATTGATCTTTGGCCTTGTCATGGCCTCAAGGAAACTGCGCCACTACTTCCAAGCCCATGAGATCACGGTTGTCACCCGCTTCCCGTTGCAAAGGATACTTCGAAACCCAGAGGCCACCGGCAGGATAGTGGAGTGGGCATTGGAGTTGTCCAGCTTTGGCCTAAAGTTTGAAAGCACATCAACAATCTAGAGCAGGGCGTTGGCAGAGTTTATTGCAGAATGGACGCCAACCCCTGATGAAGAAGTACAGGAAACAGTTATCCCCGGCAAGGAAGCGCCCCGAATGGATCTGATTTTTTGATGTGCCTTCTCCCACAAGTGCAGGGGCTGGCGTGCTTCTCGTGGCTCCCACTGGAGAGAACCTGAGGTACGTCGTCCAGATGCACTTTCCCCGGGAGGAGGCGACCAACAATACAGCAGAATATGAAGGGCTTCTTGCCGGGCTCAGGATTGCTACAGAGTTGGGAATCAAGAAGCTGATCATTCGAGGAGATTCACAAGTGGTGGTGAGACAAGTCAACAAGGATTACCAAAGCCCATTGATGGAGACATACGTCGAGGAAGTGAGAAGATTGGAGGAGCGCTTTGACGGGTTGCAAACAGAGCACGTACCCCGTGCGGAAAACAGCATTGCTGATCACCTGTCAAAGTGCGCTGCGCAGAAGCTTCCTATGGAACCAGGAACTTTTGTTCTCCATCTTACTCAGCCCTCCGTATCCCCGACAACAATGGCCTGAAAGAGGAGGAAATTGGACTCCGGTAAGCCTCTCCCGGTAGAGCCTTTCGGGGCTCCTGGCAAGGACCCTGCTGGGAACAACTCCCCTTCGATTGCCGGGCTGCACCCTCCTGCCGGGCCACTGGTCCCCGCGGTCGAGGGATGCGCCCCCACGAATGAGGATGTGCCGCTAGTCCTCGTTGCCGAGCCTCAGGCTCCAACTTGGGCAAGGCACATAGTCCATTTCCTCCAAACCGGAGAACTTCCCGAAGAGGAAGAAGAAGCTGAAAGAGTAGCCCGGAGGGCCAGTATGTATTAGTTTGTCGATGACACACTATACAGAAGAAGGCCCAACGGTGTGAAATTGAAGTGCATTTGCCGGGAAGGAGGAAATGAACTGCTGGCAGAGATACACAAAGGCATGTGCGGCTCCCACATTGGATCAAGGGCTTTGGTTGGGAAAGCATTCCGGCAAGGATTCTATTGGCCCACAGCCCTCCAAGATGCGGTTGAGCTCGTCACCAAGTGTGAAGCCTGTCAGTTCCATTCCAAAAATATCCATCTGCCTGCCCAAGCACTCCAGACAATCCCTTTATCATGGCCGTTTTCGGTCTGGGGGTTCGATATCCTCGGCCCTTTCCCCCGAGCTTCCGGGGGTTTGAATTCTTGTTCGTTGCAATCGACAAGTTTACAAAGTTGCCGGAAGTAGATGCCGTGAGAAAGGTGACTGCTCAGTCAGCTATCAAGTTCTTGAAAGGATTGGTGTGCCGCTTCGGGGTCCCTGCCCGGATCATCACCGACAACGGCACCCAGTTCATGAGCCGCGCCTTCATGCAATATGTTCATGCCCTTGGAAGCAAGATCTCATTTGCCTCTGTCGCACATCCCAGAAGCAATAGACAAGCTGAGAGGGCGAACGCTGAAGTGCTATGAGGACTCAAGACAAGAACGTTTGATAAGCTGCGGAAGCACGGCAGGCAATGGATCAATGAGCTGCCGGTGGTTCTTTAATCCCTCAGAACGACACCAAACCGAGCTACCGGGCAGACTCCCTTCTCCCTAGTCTATGGGGCAGAAGTAGTTATCCCCATGGAACTCATTTACGGGTCACCCCGAGTGCTTGCCTACGATGAAGTAGCGCAGGAACATCACATGCGTGACGATGACGTGCTCCTCAAGGAGAACCGTCTCCGGACTGCTACGCGTGCTGCACGCTATCAGCAAGCCCTGTGTCGCTATCATAGCCGCAGGGTTCATGCCCGGTGTTTTGAGGAAGGCGACCTTGTCCTTAGCCGCGTTCAGTCCGCCAAGGGTACAAACAAGCTGTCGCCGAAGTGGGAAGGCCCTTACCTAGTAGTACGAGTCACCAGACCTGGCGTAGTCTGTCTGGAGACCGGAGATGGCATTCAATTGCAAAACTCATCGAATATTGAGCATCTCCGCAAGTTCTACCAGTAAGGCGCGGCTGTCGGGCGGGCCCGACAGCCACCCTTTTGTACAGGCCTTGCCTCAGCTGCATGTAACTCCTTGTACAAAGCCAGGCGCAGACCCTGAGCAACAGAGAAATAAATGAAGCGCTGGGGGCCCCCGACAAGTTCCATGCATGCATAAGCATATCATAAGCATCGCATGATTCATGTAGATAGATTGCATCTGGCATCATCTTCATTTGCATAAACTGCAGGCTCCTGCCGTGGACTTAGTCCTAGGAAGAGGATGCGAAGACAAGCCAGCACTGCGGTCTCCGTCAAGCCAAACAGATAAGTTTCGTCTCTTATCTATACATGTTCCGTGTGTAGGACTTGTGCATATGAAAACCTCGCCGCCTCGGAAACAAAGGTGCTCCCATCTACTGACACGAACACTGCTTCGGTCAGGATGGTCGTAGTGGCCTTTGGCTGAAAGGGGTTGGCGGGGGGCTGGTCTCTCCCAATGGGGTTCTGCGCCCGGTAGGCTCAGCCTCACGGCAGCAGTCCTATGGGGTATCGGCAAGGGTAGCTTACCGGGATCTACTTGTTTACATTAAAGTAGGGAGGCGTTTCACCTCTGCATGGATATCGTACATGCACAAGTGCCCGGCAAAGTTTATCTTTTTCATTAATATGCTGATCAACAAGTACAAATCTCACAGAACATAAACATGGATACGAGAGATTACATTATTTGAACTAAAATTTGGCAAGCGCCTATAGATTTAAGATTAAAAAAACATAAGTGCCCCGTAATGCCTTTTCTTGTCCCTCTCCTCCTAGGCATGGCGGTAGAAGGCGAACAGGGCAAAAGGAGTGCCTGGGCAGAAGCTCAGCCTGACCTTGTCGGGCTCCAGGAGAGGTTGCCCGGCGGGGGCGAGAGGGCGTGGACGAAGGAAACGGGGAAGAGACCGGCGGAGACGACCCGTTAACCACCACCACCAAGGCCAGCAGAACACGGCAGGGCTAACAGAGTTGCAGCCCGAGAGGAAGCCTGTCGGGGTCCAGCTGGAGGATTGCTGGAGGAGCCAGGAGGCACCGTCACCACCTCTGCACCCAACTTCCTGGCAAACCACCTTGCCGGGGAGAAAACGCAGGTGCAGATGACGGTGCTGCCGCCTGATGAAGATGGTGCGGGCGACGTTCAGCTGAAGTCGGAGTCGTCGCCCTCCCGGTCGCTGTCGTCGTCATCGCCGTCACTGTCCTCCTTGTCGCTTTCGCTCAAGGAGGAGCTTTTGTCGTCGGTCGAGCTCTTCGCGCAGCACCCTAAGCAAGCTCCCGAGCGCCCAAAGACCTTGACGGAAAGTAGGCCGCTCTCCATTAATTTAAACTGGAGAACGAGCCCCTCCAAAAAGCTTTGGGCTCGAGCAAAGGTCTTCCAGCCGCGGCGGAGGTACATAACATGAGGAGCAGGGAAGTCAACATCCACCCACATGCCTCCATTCCCACAGCCCCTCATATGCAATCTCAGTGCACGGGGCTGTTCGATCTCCATCACCCTTGCAAATGGAGTAGGGAGGCGGAGGTGGCCGCGCGGAGGCTTATACAGCCTAATGATGAACTCCAAGGGTTGATCTCCAACGTGGTCTTCCATCGGGGGAGGAGTTGTAGGGTAACGCAGCAGAAAAAAAAATTCCGACCTACGCACCAGCCCAGGACCACTATGGAGACTGCATATAAGGTTTGATCATTTTCGTTACCGACTCGTAGCGCAGCGGAAGTAGAGTCGATGACGATAGGCGGTGCAGATCCCCGCAGCTAGGATTTACAACCTCCCAACCGCGAGGATGTATCCCCTCGTCTTCCCTTCAGACAGCCCTCCGGGAGGCGGTCGAACAGTCCCCCGGACGGTGTCGCGGACAGCCCTTCGGGAGGACCATCGAAACTCGAACGGTCACTCAGATAGCCCTTCGGGAGGACTCACAGAACTCGGACCGTCACTTGACAGCCCTTCGGGAGGCACTCTCGAACATCCCTCGGGCACTAAGATCGAAACTACGACCTCTCTACAGAGTTGCACACATACGGTGTCATCTATCCGGCAGGGCTTCGCCGTCCAGAACTAGTTCCCACCGGAACCCAGACAGCCTTTCGGCTCTACGAAACTCTTTTCATGGGAGGGAGAGAGAACCAGATCATTGCATGGAACTTGTATGTGAGAAGGGATGAAGATTGAGCAGCCCCCTCTCCTCCTTATATAGGAAACCAAGGGGTGGATGGGCATTCAAGAAATACCAAAATACCCATGAAGGAAACTCTTTCCAAGGGCATAAGAGAGAAACCAAAGGCATGTGGAGCTCCAAGGAGGAGCTCCACATGTGCCGGCCACCCCCTAGGGTCCCCCCCAAGGGGGCTCTCATCCATCCACATCACCTTCTAGAAGCCTTTAGCAAAAGCCCTAAAAGGTGGTTTCCAAAAAATTCCAAAAAGCACTTTCACTATTACGACGACATTTTTCACTTCCGTTCGAACTGAAAATATATTGGGCTTGAACATTTCCAGTACCCACTAAAATAATTTTCAACGCGTTCTGGAACAATTGCAGTTTAGTGATTTCATCTGCAAAAAGCATCTGAAGCGGTTCCGGCAACCCCGGAACATTTCCGGTTTTTCTTCCAGAAAATTCCCAGAAGTTTCCAGAATGATTCTGGCATCCTCCAAGAATTATCAGGCATGGCCGAAACCATTTTGACTTAATGGTATCCCCTGAAACAACTTTTCAGTTTCACGGAACTCTCATCGGTGACCTCTCTCTGCGGAACTTTTCGCTGTCCGAAACTTTTTCGGTGATTTTCTCTCAGACCCCTGTCTAGTATTCAGCAGATAGATGACCCTTAAGCGTGTGACCCTATAGGTTCGGTGAAGTATAGACATGACCTGGACCCCCTTCCGATCAATGATCAACATCGGAGCATGGACACCCATATTGACCCTATACCCACACGAATGAATATTCGAGTGAACCTCCAGTTGCCGTGTGCTATTCCTATTGCTTCGCGATATTTTACAAATACCCGAGGTGAGACATGTTGGCATTCCCGTGATCAACAACTTGTCCACTATGCTAGTTACCTCGTTCCGGTATTGTCTCTTTTCTCGTTACTGTGTTCCGGCATCCCTGTGATCAAATCACCCTGTGTCTGGCCAGACGATGATGGATACCATAACACCGAGAGGGCCAGAGATATCTCTCCATCGTCGGAGGAGCAAATCCCAATCTTGAGCTATCAAGTTACTGACATACTTTCCATGAACCCGTAAGCCGCCGTAATACCATCCAGTTACGGATGACGTTTAACAAACCCCAAAGTTCATGAATCAAGCATGAAGAAACTCGATACTCTCATGGTCTGAGAATTATGCGTTAACCATCTCTGTGTATTAACCATTAACTTGTGACGAAAGAATCTCATAGCATAAAATCAATTTGGGTGATTCAACACAATGTTCTCTAACAATTGTGCCCTCAAAATTGCCGCATAGTCATGCCCATGATCAGGAAAACAGGATCATCATGCAATACTTGAGCCAGTCATAGAGGCTTGACTAGGAATACATTTACCGTTTATTATCCCACACATGCACATAGTTCCCTCCAAGCCTCGTTTATTTGTAGACTCGAGAATCATTGCAGTTATAGCATGGAACATAAACCTAATTATGAACAGGGAGATAATCAATAACATTTATTATTGCCTCTAGGGCATATCTCCACAACTCCCACTTGCACTAGAGTCAATAATCTAGTTAATCTAATGCACTTTACACCTGTGGCACACCTGGTAAATATGCTTCGCATGTGGTATAGCCTGATGTCCAACGGATCTACACTTCAGCTCCGTGTGTCTCTTTGCATATCCTTCGCATTTTCATGCTTTCACAAATTCATATTTTGTGTGGACTTGACTTTGTATGAGTGAATCACAGGTCGAACCTGGATTCCTCAGACTGAGGTATGGAGCAACTACTGTCAGTAGTGTCCCATTGACAAAATCATCTTGGAAGCATACTAAGTTCATGAATGAACTATATGATTCACACTTCTTTGTCGCTTAAAAAGCGGCAACATACTTCGCCTTGTTATAGAATTCGCCACAGTATCTTGTTTGGAACAATTTCCAACTACCGTGCCACCATATTATGTATTACACAAAACCCTTTATATTAATCGAAAATCGCTTGGAGCAATGATGAAGACTGTATCGATGTAACATTTTCCAACGAACTCTTCATGATCTCCACTTGCGAGAAACATGTCATCAGTGCTACTCTAGCATTCAATGACACTTTCACTGTTGTCCTATGATCAGTACTTTTGATCACTTTGGTATCTATACTCGCAACAGCTTGGGAGATATCGGACAAAACTGGTTGTTTTACTACCATGGAATAGATGATTAATCCAAACACGAAGGTGTGAGGAATCTCCATCTATGTATTTGCTCACAGTGTTTTGGGACACCGAGTCTTGCAAAAACTCTTTCCATGTGACTTCGGCAAGAATCACTCCTTGGCGTTTTAAATGCTAAAAAGTTTTGCATCTTGTCAATATGTATTTATTGCTTAGCCCCATTAGGTAAATCTATCTCCATAGATCATTATGCCTAATTTGAGGCTATTTAGCCCAAGCACTTCATCGAAAAACTATTTTCAAATGAAGTCCTAATTCGTGTCAAGAATTTTTTTCCAATTAACAGGTGTCAAGCACGGTTTTAGAAATATTATAGGTCTCCACTTCTTCTTGAATTACAAGCTCTTCTATACCCATTGATGAAGTCAAACTCCTTTGACCATTTCATAAACAACAAGATTCCCACTCCACTTTGCTCTCTTCTGTCCATCGCTGGACTCTGAAGTTTGCACCCTTACTAGCATCCTCTGGACTCCACAAATACCTTGGACTGTAACACATGCAAGTCCTTGGTTCATTTCCATCAGATGAAATCCTTTTGTCATCCCTTGTTTCATATCTCATGATATGAAATTTGTATTAATTGCTAGTTCACAACCAACTGACTTTAAGCATCGCTACGATGAAAACAACCTCATCGTAGTCAACTCCTTGAACTTGTTATTTCAACAAGTCGAGCTTTATGTAAAACATTTTATCCATATCAGTTTATAGTTCCATAAAAGTTCGTAAGACTCTAAGTCTTCTGAAGGGGTCATCAAGATAGATCTTGAATAATTTATATGGAAACTATCTCGGATTATATTGGCATTTAGCCAATCCCGGAGTCGGGGCCCATCAACGCTTCCTTGTGTATCGTAGGTATACTGTTGTCTAACAACAATATCTCGTCTGCGCACCTGAGATGTTGCACGAGCCTTGCCTACGTGGTTCAGTTGCAAGTTCGGACCAAGTCCATACATTTTATTATAGAGACTTCCGTATCAGTCGCAGTAGGAAACTCCGGAATCACTTCCAAGGTTCCTTTCCTATTGACCCTATGACGGACTGCTAATTCTTGGAGGATGCCAGAATCATTCTGGAAACTTCTGGGAATTTTGGAAGAAAAACCGGAATGTTCCGGGGCTGCCGGAAAACGCTAGATGCTTTTCGCAGATGAAATCACTAAACTGAATTGTTCCAGAACGCGTTGAAAATTATTTTAGGTGGTACTGGAAATGTTCTAAGCCCACATAAATATTTTCAGTTCGAACGGACGCTGAAAAATGTCGTCGTGAATAGTGAAAGTGCTTTTTGGAATTTTTGGAAAACCACCTTTTAGGGCTTTTGCAAAGGCTTCAGAGGTGATGTGGATGGATGAGAGCCCCCTTTGGGGGGGACCCCTAGGGGGTGGCGGCCACATGTGGAGCTCCTCCTTGGAGCTCACACTGTCCTTTGGTTCTCTCTTATGCCTTGAGAAGAGTTTCCTTCATGGGTATTTTGGTATTTCTTGAATGCCCATCCACCCCTTGGTTTTCCTATATAAGGAGGAGAGGGGGCTGCTCAACCTTCATCCCTTCTCACATACAAGTGCCATGCAATGATCTGGCTTCTCTCTCCCTCCCACGAAAAGAGTTTCGTAGAGCCGAAAAGTGTCTGGGTTCCGGTGGGAACTAGTTCTGGACGGCGAAGCCCTGCCGGATAGATGACACCGTATGTGTGCAACTCTGTAGAGAGGTCGTAGTTTCGATCTTAGTGTGCCGAGGGGCTGTTCGAGAGTGCCTCCCGAAGGGCGTCCAAGTGACGGTCCGAGTTCTGTGAGTCCTCCCGAAGGCTGTCCGAGTGACACGTCGAGTTTCGAAGGTCCTCCCGAAGGGCTGTCCGCGACACGTCCGGGGACTGTTCGACCGCCTCCGGAGGGCTGTCTGAAGGGAAGACGAGGGGATACATCTCGCGGTTGGGAGGTTGTAAATCCTAGCTGCGGGGATCTGCACCGCGATCGTCATCGACTCTACTTCCGCTGCGCTACGAGTCGGTAACGAAAATGATCAAACCTTATATGCAGTCTATATGTGGTCCTGGGCTGGTGCGTAGGTCGGAATTTTTTTTTCTGCTGCGTACCCTACGTGGCATCAAGAGCCGTGCTATGCGTAGATGCAGCTTGCGATCTAGAATACATAGTGGTATGGGGGTTGCACAATATAATTAGGTAGTAGATGAGTTCTATTACTGAAAATTATTTGTGCGGGTAGCAGATGAAATCGTGTACCCGATGTCTTGTTGCTTCCCTGGATTTCCATATTTCTGATCTTGATAACAGCATGGTGGAGTTTCAATGTTCTGGCAATCCGCGATCCTGATTGATCAACGAAGTGCTAACAGTTCATTGAATCCACCGTAGTAAAAAGAAAGATGAAATTTGCAGACAAAAGGGCAATGCAGATATGATCTGCATGGGGGTCATGCGTATGATGAAGTTTAGTATGGGGTTCAAGATTTTATTATCTCGGCTTCATACACCCCGCATTGTTATCTAGCGACTTGAATTATCATACTTGATGATGGACGTTGGTAGCTTCGGTTTGTTTCGAAACCTTAGAAGCCACGTAAAACAAGTTTTTGCTTGAACCAATTAGAGGCGTCTAACTTGGTTTTGCAGGAGGGTTTGCATGTGATATGATGTGCTATAGCAGTGCTCATAATAATTTGATTATGTATGAGATGTCTATATGAGTAAAATTACATGACCTGCGTGTCATGATTCGCATGATGGCTGGAGCCATATGATTGCACTTTAATGACCTGCGTGTCAACCTTAAGTATTGCATTTATTTTATCTGCTATAGAGATAGCAATATATCTGGTGCATCAACAAGGTGGTGGCAATCTTCGCGAAGGAGAAACACCGACGCGAATGCCGAAGACGAAGAAATACAGACTTCTCCGTCAGAAAGGGCTATACCATATCATGCTTTTATGAATTGCTTGAGATGTTTATCCCTTATGATGCACCCTTCTTGATTGCGCGGTAGCGCTTTTTATTAGGGTGATCTCTCAAAAAATATCAAGTAGTTAGTGTTCTCCCAGTGTAGCACGTCACGGCCCTAACTTTTCGGGGTATCACAGGATCTCCCTGGGTACGAACGATAGGGATGTGTGAGGCGGTGAGTTGAGACCTCGCAGCAAGACACTTGGTTGTCTTGACGTTCTGGAAGGATCTCCCTAAGCTCGGAACACGCCCATCGAAAGATGAACAAGAGTCACATAGAGATGTGATCGGCAAGTTTGCCTACCGATTGAAGTTCGCGCCATCAGTGTTCATCCGTTCAATGGCGTTGAATGGACATGCGGGTCTTGTATCACTCACAATCAATTATGAGAGATATTGATTTGAGTGGGAGCGCACTGTTGAATTAACTGTGTTAATTCTCAGTGCCATTAATTGTGGACACTGTCTAAGTGTTATATGCAAATAGTTGTAGAATAATGGCTCGCGTTTCCACCTTCCCTATTAAAATTGAATAGCTGTTAAATATCTGGTTAAAACTTACGGTTGGTAACGTAATGTGAGGATTGTCCTCAAGAGTGCCGAGAAGGACTTTGTCCTATCGCATACTTTCGGTATTCTCTTGCTTATTGCTATGGATCATGTGACTCTCGTCCTTCGATCCAAAAGCTAGAATTCCGTTTCAGTCAAGTGCAATATGTTTGCTTCCATGAGACCCGAACTTCGAAAGTTTGGATAGTTATGTGATTCATGGAATCTAAAAATCATTTTCAGAGACAGACAAAGGCTAAAAGATATGAGAGTATCCAAAGCAATGTTTGTTGCAAACTATAGTAAAAGAGTTTACTATGCATTAGACTGATAGAGAGGGACCGAAGAACACCCTGTCATAGATGAAAGGTGAATAAAACAACAACTTAAAGAGAAAGGAAGTGTCGAAGGGTGTTAGTGAAACTTTACGCCTAGGAAGTCCGGGGCTAACGCCACTCTTAAGTTGGGTGCTTCTTCTGAGAGTAGGAGAAATACTAAAAGTTAAACTTTAGAAGTATAAAGGGAGAAAGAAAGAAGACTGAAGATCCAGCTCATGTATGAATGTCATACAAGTTTTTGATGTATAGAAGGCTAGTCAAAGATATAGTTCTTGGGAATTATGATTAATTTGTTAATCACTGATTTCTGGGTATTGTGAGTTAATCATAGAGATACCCGCTCGATTGCATTCTGTTGCAACTCGATGTAAGAACTACTATGGCCTGAAAGACTAGCCAGGAATGAGGTTTAGGTATACACAGGGAACATGGTAAATGTTACTATACCTTCCATCGGTGTATTACCGTTCGTATTTATTTTCATAATTCATTTTAGAGTTTTACAAACTCTGCCTTGCATAAAGTAATCTTGCAAGAAGGTTTCATAAGAGAACTTTTATGTTCGATGTATGAATAACATAAGGGCCATACTTTCATTGAGAATGAGATGCATGTTATGAATAATGATAATAATATATTACCTCTGGATTTACTTTCATAATTCATTTTAGAGTTTTACACACTCTAGCCCATTGCACAATGTTTGTTGCAAAAGAGTTGTTCATAAAAGAACAATTGTTGTTCAGTATTATGAATAACATGAAGGGCCATACTTCCATCCAAGATGGGATGATGTTTATGAATATTGATGGTAAAATGATACATCCATAACACTGACGCTAAATGTCGCAAGACTAAAGAATACCACACAAGTGTGGCACTTGCATTTGGTCACATTGGAGAAACTGCATGAAAGATTCCATTATGATGGATTTTGAAGTCGTTTGATTTTTGAATCATCTGACACTTGCAACTTTCCTTCGAAAAGTGAAGTGACTGAAATACCGTTCATAGGCCATAAGGAACGAGCAAGAAATTTATTGGTGATCATACATTTTGAGTATGTAGTCGATAAATGTTTTTGAAGTAGTGGATTTATATCTTCAGAAATGACTCAAGTAGATATATGGATATTTACTTGATGAGACGTAAGTCTTGAATTTTTTGAATTCATTCAAAAGGTTTTCAAATATGAAGTGAAGTTATGTAACAAGAAGATTATGTTTCTACAATCGATTGCAGAAAAGAATATTGAGTTACAAGTTTAGCGAATGTTGATGAGTTGTGAAAGGGGTTTCATAACTTGCACCTCCCGGAACACCACTGCAAGTGGAAAGTCCGTGAAGATGATATCGAACAATTTATGACATGTATAGATCAAAGATGGCATAAATAAATTTGCCATATCCCTTTTAAAGAGTGATGCTTTAGAGACTGGGCTTTTACACTGAAAAGAGCTCCATCGGGTCTGTTGAAATGACACCATGGTATGGTACGCCAACCATGTTAATCTTTTCTTAACATTTGGAATATGGGCTTGTGTAAAAGGTTACAAACCTATTCCAAATCAGACAAGTGCTACTTTGTAGGTTATCCCAAGTCATTGGTATTCCCCCACCACTATACCGAGGCAAAAGTTTTTGCCACAAATGGTATGCTTTAAAGAGAATTGTTCTTGCAAAAGGTGAGTGGGAGGACGTGCAACTCGACGAGATAACCAGTATCTT